>JAVQJF010015943.1:0-32500 GCA_036023855.1 Gadopsis marmoratus | reverse complement strand
TGTCTGTCGCCAAGGCAGCCAAGGCAAGGTCAAGTGCTCAGTGGCCCTGCGAAGCTTTTCATTACATATTGAACCCCGCAGAATTCCCTGCAGAGACCTCGCTGGAGACTGCCTGCTGCTTCCCCCTTCCCTCCGCTGCCGCTTCAGCCACGTCTGTTGCTGGAGAAACTCGTCTGTCTGGGTGCAGACAGGTAAATTTCCATATTAGCATATGGATAGCGACAGGCATGTTCTGCTGTGAGTGATTCCACGGTGGTTAGCATTTGCGTAACACTGGCAAGGCTGGAGAAGCGGCTGTTAAATAAGGGTGTCAGTGGAGATAGGGGGAGAAAAGATCATGTCTCTAAATCAGCCAGATGGGGGAAAAAAAGATTGAAAAGGTTGATTTCTCTTCCCTGACCTCTAATGCTGACATTCCTGTCTTTCTGTGCTATTTTTCTGCATTTTTCTTAAATGCTCTCATATGTGGGCAAAGCATGCACGCACCGCCACAAAGATACATATACTAAGTATAACCCCAAATGCATTGAGTCCAAAACAAAAGCCAAATAGAGAAGTTGTTCGTCGTTAAAATAATCAAAAATCAGTCAAGTGCAATTAATTCTCTCAAGATATGATTCTTGGAGCTAATGGTCCTGCAGCTGAAACATCCAATATGGGCAGGACGTGTTGGCAAAGAGTGTTGAGTTTGCATTTCACATGACCACATGTAGCTACTGTATCAATAATTCGTGCATTGCCCTTCCAAATCAGCGTGTCAGATTGCTGAAGCAAGAACACAAACACAGTAACCTTCGCAGTGTATCCACAGAGCAGACATTGATATGCATGAATGCATGCAGCTACACGTGCTTGACGCACACCACCTCTAAACACACAAATGTGCATTTCTAACCCTCACACTGGCTTTTCTGTGTGTCTCTCTCTGTCAAAGGAAAATGCCATCCATCACGTAGGATGCATGGGGTGTAAGATTACTCACATTTCTCCCAATAATGGCCAAATTGCAGTGGATGGCTCTCATATTTGGGAGCTCGCTGCGGCTTTCTCTTTGCATACAAATGACAAAGTCTCCCTCTCAATTTGCTTTCTCCTTGACTCAAAGATTGTGGTGAGAGTGTCACACATAGGGCGGTGAAAGGAGAAAATGCAACAGATCCCAGTAATTCCATAATCTGGTAGGATATAATACTTTAACATGATCTCTTTTCTTAGTTAATCAAATTCAAGAAAAATCGTGGAGTAGCTGCTGATACTACTGACTCGTTGTCATCTCTGAAAATCAAACTTCTGTTAGTGAGCCACTTATTTGGATTGCATCTGATTTTTTTTTGAGCCGTCTAAAACTCTACATACATAAAAAGACTCATAGACCGTCTTTGTAGAGTCTACAGTATGAATGAGTTGTGTCTTAACATGAAGCAGTGGCAAATAGCACAATGCTAGATTATCAAAAGCTCTGATAATAAACCCAAATAATTCACATATATGATGCCTATCTTTGGCCATCTTAACAGTATACTCACCAAAGAAGGTTGTATATATGGCAACTCAGCGACCATCGATACAACATCAAGTCAGATAAGTTAAGTCAGATGGGGCCAGAAAGACATAAGAAAATTGAAACCCCTTCATTAGACATTAATAATAACTCCATCATTGCACAGGAAAACTGCGTGCATGACCAACTATGGTAAGTCCAATAGGTCAAACTTGAGGCAGGAAATATGCCCAAATACATCTGTTTAACCTAATAATAGTTTTCTTTTCAGAAGTGTTGCTGTGTTCCCAGATCTTACCAGTTTTTCTTGGTGGGAACGATGTTATTTTTTATAGAGAGGAATGATTGGCATCTACAAAAATAAGCCCCAGGTTAGAAACAAACAAACCAAATGATGCTTTTACTCCTTACCACTACTCAGTGAGGGCACTGGAATATGAAAGAAGCGCACTGCTGTCACACTGGTTTTCCTGGCAGCTTTATGGATCTCTGGTAATAGTCACATTCTTAGATTGAATTTCGTTATCCACTTGTAGCAAAAAATGCTGATGAGCTCAATAAAGAGGCATTGAAAAGCAAACACTTTAGGTAATTACATGCAAATGAAAATCTGTCATCATTGTAAAGGCTGTGTAAGTGCTCCGGAAAACAACACAGTAATGTCCTTTAAAAAAGAAACAAAACAAATCAAAGTGAGGCAGGCGAATTCGAAGCGGCTTCCAGCATCCCACTCTGTCTTGGGCTAATGAAATATCTAATGCACTTAGTTTCCTTTAGTTATCACCTGCCTCCTTAGAGGCATGTTCCTCCTCTCCGAGCTAAATTACTTGGTCTCAATGGAGCGAGACAGTGCGCAGTGAGTAACAAAGAGGAGAAGTCGAGTGCATTTTCAGGAAAAGGATGATGAGCTCGTGCTGGAGAGCTGAGGTGACAGATGATACTCTTATTTTGTCCAACCTGGCTACGGCAGCATTGCACAGCAACCCGGAGCAGACACGCTACAGTACTTTTACTGCACTCTGCTTGTAAAGCCACCTTAACTGCTTTCCAAATCCCTCACTTTCACTGTGCTGTGTCTGGTGGTAGTAGCTCAAAAAGGCATCATAACCACGCCTTCTCCTACCAAAACACTCTGTAAAGGCATTTTCCTTTTTACAATCCTTGCTCTTTGTGGAATGAAATACACAGCAGCGAAACAGACATCTAGAGGTTTGAGGCACATGCCGTTAAAATGAAGAATTGTGACGTGCATTTCTGTGTCTGTAAAATGGCTCGATGTGTATCTGATCTGCATGCTGTTCCCGTCCTTGCGTTCTCTCACTCATGCAGGCCTTTCTATCAGAGGTACTGGCAAAGTATCACCTGAGACTGAATGCGGGTCTCAGTGGTCAAAAACACAAGAGAGCGGAGGTCACACGGTGAGAAGTTCAAGTGTGGTGCAAGACCACAAATCTAGTTGAAGTATAAGGCTGTGATGATTTGCCTGTTGACCTGATATGACTTCTAAAATAGAAACAAATACAGAACTCTCATTGCTTGTAATAAATAGATGCTGATAGCATCTTTCGACCTTCATCTAATTAAATTTCAATGATCATGCCGTTGTTTGACGCGGTGTGGAAGGACTATGGGTAAATATTCACACCACGTATACAGAAGAAACACAGAAAATGTCATAAAGATTTTATCTCTTTTTTTGCCTTTTGGTTTACAGTATTTTAACCGCAATTTTTTTGTTACGTCCCATTCTTTGCTCTTCGTCGATTCATTCTGTTTGTGCCACTGTACATGTGCTTAGTCTCTGTGGTCCTGTGTTGCCCTGTATATGCTCCTTGTGCTTCTGTCTCCGGACTTACCTGTTGCCTGTCTTCCTGCCTACAAGTCCCTGCTGGTAAGCAAACTGATAAACCATTAAACTGTTCCAGTCTGCCTGTGCTGTCTGTGTTTGGGTCCTTTCCCTGCCTCCCACACTTCGCACCCCATGACATTTATCTCCTTATCTAAGAGCATTTCAGGCAAAAATCTGTTATAGTCAAAAGAGGATAGGAGTATATCCGCAAACAAAATAAATTATACAGGTGCAAAATAGACATCGAGATTATTCAAGATAAATTCAAGATTTGCTGTTTTGTTTGTAAAAACACTGGTGACATGAATTCAGCACTTTTTTGATGGGGGACGGTGGGAGCGTGAGTGTTTGCGCTCCTTTCATGAAATCTTGGCTTTCAAAGAAAAGCAAACCAATTACACAGAGTGTTTAGACTGGAATAATCAACACAAGAAATCCATAAGAAAGTGAGCTCTCATGATCAACGCCTGCACTGGCTGTCATTAGACTGAATTCTATTGATGTCATCCATCACTTACTTAATCAATTCAGAGAATACAAGAAAAGTCTGCTGAGCGAAATCGACTTGCATGTGTGCACAATTGACTGTTTTGCATTTGGTGGGATGGCACGGTGCAAAAAGGAAAACTAGAGTATCTCAGCTTGAATATATTATGACGGCTAGCATCTTCAGAGTAACGTGGATGCTATATTGCTATGGGAACATATGCAAGCTGTGTGAGTGTGTGTGTGTGTGTGTGTCGCTTACCGAGCACACCAAGCCGGTAGTTCATGGTCACCACAATCACGTTGCCGTAAGCCGCCAGGACGCTGGCATCAAACATGTTTCCAGTGCCTTCCATGTAGGAGCCTCCGTGAATGAACAGCATCACCGGCTTCTTCCTGCGGTCACGAATATCTACACACACACACACACACACACACACACACACACAATGATGAGAAAGCAGAGAATAGAGAGCAAAAAAACTCAATAACTGCATTTATGCCTCTCATATTCTTTTTGATCAAATATAGTGTTAGACCATAATATACTGAACAAATAGCAAATTGCCCAGCTAGATGAAAATACAGTACTGTGTTAGAGACTAAGAACAGCACAATTCCCTGCGGCTGGATGTCAGCTCTAAAAAATGTGCTTGGGGTCATTTAGATTTTGTGCAATGATTCCAGCTACAGGCAATAACAAGAGACGCACTACAAGAATCTAATCAATTGTTTCCTGGTGATTATAAGCAATAATGCTAGAAGTAAATCGCAGGGTAGTGTACCATATTAAAGCTAACCTGTATATCACTGCCTCTGTCTTTATTTCACACTGAGGCCCAGATTGCAAGCAACTTACGCAATCTCAAGTGCGGCGCACAAGAACTGCATGTGCATCCCACCTGTGCAAGGTTATTCACTGATTTAAAGTAGGGCAAAAAGGAAGAGGGCAACTGGTTCTGACTGAAAATGCACAAACGTGGGGGCAAAACAATGTACACAACAGCTCTTTTGCTGCGAGAGCTCAAAGTGTCGGTGTCAAAGCTCACCCCAAAGAACTCTCTGCTGCAAGTAAGAGCTGTTTTAATACCGTGTGAAAAAGGCACTCTGGGACAAGACAGCAAACACACCGAAATCAACTGAGCAACACAAGCGCAATTTGCAGGTAAAACCAATGCCTAGAGAACATTCTGTGTGCAATCAGCAGATAATAAAAGACCACTGGCTTTTAACATATCATGTCTGCTATGGATTTCCATAATTTCCTCCTTTTATTTTGTACCTTGGAACTCCCATATATGCAAATTGCAACTCGCCCTGAGCTGCAGGGGCAGCGACATCAACCTATTTCTAGGTCAATTCCCCTCGAAAGCTCTGGAAAACACTGCTTTCTTGGATGTGATCATTTTGCATTGGCACAAATTATTAGTGGATCCTGCCTTGAGGTGAAAAACGGAAACTGTCAAAATGTCATTTCTATGACTGGAAAACATGACACAAAATTTAGGTTTGCGGTTGTTTAGGCTGTTAATCCCTCTAGCAAGTACTATACTCTAATATAGAGTTATTATCCAATTTTTAGACTCATTTTTCTTGAACTTGACTGAGTGAAATCACTTTGGAATCATGTTTCCACTTCAACAACTATTCACTTACTTAAAGAAATAAAGGCTTTAATTGTTATTCATTAAAACTATGATGACATTAAGATCAATTCTGGCATCATTCTGTTAAATATGCATGCAGGACATTTCTGATTGCATCCAGTCAAAGTCAGCGTACAGTAGGACTACTACAGCAGCACTGTGTGCATGCAGGATGGTCCTTCATGGGTCCTCGTTGGCCTTTGAACCAGTCTCCCAGCTGACTGAGGGCATCGATACTCCTGCCTGCCAGGAGCCTACGGTAGCATATGGCGCACAAGACTTAGAGCTGTGGCACAGTGACAGCCTGTGTTGGCTTCTGCGCGTGTGTGCAATTGTGTGTGTGCATGTGTGTGTGTGTGTGTGTGTGTGTAAGCCTGGGAATATGAGAGAGCAGTAAGGCAGAACAACCACATAAATAACCACTACAGCATCTGTTAGAAAGGAAGAGAGATAGAGGTTGTTTGGTTACCTTTGAAATCTGCTTCTATATATATATATATATATGTGTGTGTGTGTGTGTGTGTGTGTGTGTGTGTGTGTGTTTGTGTGCAAAATACCTTGGATACCACGGAACACACACTCTGAAACACCAGTTTACACACTAGGGTGTCACACACACATACACTGTATACTTAATACACAGCCACGACCCTAAAACCGGTGCATCAGCCAGTCAGACACACACACACACACACACTAGGGAGAGAGAAATTTACAGGCAGCTGCAATGGAGAGTCGCTATGGCAACTGCTTCATTTCGACTTGTTTCTCCCTCTCTCTCTCTCTCTCAGACCCTCCCTACACGAGACACTCTCACGTGGACAAAGTCTCATTGACTGTTGCCGTGGCAACATATTGCTCTTGTTCATCTCTAACCCTGTGATGCCCTTCGCCGCGTCTCTACCTGAATCTCATTTCATGAGTGGCAGGTGACCACATACACACTTCCTATACATGCTGTCTCTGTATTCTGCATCAGGAGATGAAGACTGACAGCCACTGGCATCTTGAGAGACAGAATGCAGATGCACTGACGTACACACACACAAACGCACACACCCAGCAGGCTGTCACAGTTGACCTGTAGACTCTGTGTCCATGGATCACTTACAGGGCGACTCGTTCTGGCGCAGTGACAGACAGGACGGAGGCCCTCCGGGGCTACAAGAATTCCTTCTCTCTCTCTCTCTCTCTCTCTCGTCCTGTCTCAGGCTTTCTGTCTCGCTCTGCCTCTGGCTTTGTTGCGTTTCTACCACAACAAACGTTTAGCATGCAATGCCCACACATGGGCGGGCGGTTAGGTTCCCAGCCTCAAGGTTCACGTGTGAACCCCATGTGGGACGCACTCTTTTTTAAGGCTTCGAAAAAACACCAAGCCACCAAGGCATCCATCATTTATCGCTTAAAAACATGCAAATGTTATGCAGCAAGGTGCTTCAAAAACTAATCAGATCATCAGCTCTACTGGGAGAACCTGTGGTGTGTGTATAATATTTCAATCATTTCATTTTCATGTTCACAACATGTCTACAGAAACAGAACAAGCACTACATGGCAACACAATGCCCTGTATACTATGTACTGCACCATGGAGGCAGTTTAGAAAATGGAACAGTGTCCAGAATACACATACAAAGCCTCAACAAATCCTGGACATCCTATGTTAGATTATCGGGCAGATGGTAAACACTTCCGCACATGATGCTGTACAGGGTGAGGCTTAATCATAGTAACATGTCAAGGCAGGCACTGGTTTTGCTGTAGTACTGTTTACATGTCTAACTAAAGCGGCACCAAATCAACATAACCAAAGAACATAACTGAGAGGTTTACTCTTACCTTGCTCTGTACGATTTATGATTTGTCAGGGATCTTGCGCTAAATATCGAAACCCATTTTTGCCCGACCGCAGCCATCGCTAGCATGGAGGCATTAGGTTTTCGGGTTGTCCGTCTCATTACACAACACGAGGGAATTTCCTTAAATTTGGCCCAAACCTCCACTTGGACGCAAGAATGAAATGATTAGAATTTGGTTGTTAAAGGTCGAGGCTACTGTGATGTCACAAAACACACTTTTGGCCAAGAACTATAACTATGACAAAGTTTCACACAGATGTTTCATGGGATTTTTTACCCAAAGGGTCAAAGGCCAACTTCAACTAGTGACATAATAATATATTTTTTTTGGCCATTATTCAACACCATAACTGAGGAACAGAAGGGGAGAATGAGAGATCATTTAACAGTTGGTCGGACGCTGTATTGGTGACACGTTTGACTCAAAGGTCAAAGTGAGCTCAAAACGTATGAATCCATGAGACTCTTGTATTTGAAGTTATAGTGGTCATTTCCCCGGGAAAAAATCCCCATCGTAAGAATAATCCACGTACAATCCAAGGCAGCAAATACAACCAGAACCTTGAATATATGGTGTCTCTGTACCTTGAACGCAGTCTGATAGTCAAACTGTGTAATACATTGTTGTATATGTATATGTACAAAGTCACTACCCGACCAAATGGAGGATAGGCTGCATTTTTTCTGCCTGCAAAAATAAAATCTAAAAACCAAAACAGCTGGTGGCTACAGTTGCAGAAAAACCATTGCAGAAGCAGAGTGTGCGGCGCGATGACATAATTAGGAGAGCGCAGGTCAAATCTTAAACGGTGGGAAACAATGTGGAGAACTTGATGGGAACACGGCTTTTGTTGGTTTCATGTACTCATTCGAGGAAGGTTACAGTCACCCCATCGCGCCACGCAGATGATTTCTGCTCCAGATGATGTTTTCATCTGCCGCCAGTGGATCGGAAGCTTCACGTACGTCATGATTACCTCGCTGTGTCTGTTTCCATTGCAAATTGCTGCTCAGAAATTGAAAATGCTCATGGAAAATCACTTACTGTTTGTAATCATATCTAATTGATGTCAGCCACAGGGATCACTGCTGACGCTCCCACAGTCGCATCAGAGTTTCATTTTCAGCGTTAGAGTGTTAAGTTACCGCCACTGGCCACCACTACTGCTGCTTCACAACAGAACACCACTTTTTTACTTTTTACTTACGTAAAAATTAGAATACTCCCAACACTGCTGCTAGTAAACTCTGTACAAATAAACATGTGCATTACTACTGGCAAAGAAATACTTAATGGCTGACAGTCGGGCCTTTCTCACGCTGAATTAGCAAAGCACCTCGGCAACAGAAAACACTCAAGAACAAACAAGAAACAATGACGAACTAAAGACCAAAATCGAAATGGTGAACAAAATCAAATAGCCGAGCAATGCCAGTGAAAACACAGCAAACACAAACAGCGCCAGAGACAAAGCAAGACGGCAGAGAGCAGTTGAGGGCTGGTATCCTGAGGAGCTTAGCACGGCTGCTGATCCCTTCAAGCAGAATGGAGACAATGCGACGATTAGGCCTAAACTTGTGTTGAGTGTTCCAGTTTAGCACACCGCCCACCGCTGCCCTCAGAGATGCCACCCTCTGGTCTCCTGATGCGACGCGGGGCCTTCGTCTCCACTGCATCATCTACTGACTGATTAGTCATGGGGACGGAGTGCGGCACGTCACTGCTGGGTGTTGATTTTTACGAGAATTGATGCTTGCTGCCGGTAAACACTGACAGATACAGCACGGAGCGAGAGGAAAGACTGATATGTGCCCGAGTGGTACAGATGAACTTCTGGGTGTAACTGAAGGGGTAACCGGTGAAAAGCCTTACATTGTACAATCCACGTTAATATTTTTCTTGTTGGTGTTTTTGTTTGTGTGTAACAGCTGGATTAACCTCAACTACGGGCCACAGGGCGGCTGTGGCTGAGAGGATAGTGCGGTCGTCCATTAACCCCAGGGTTGCGGGTTCAATCCCAGCTCCTGCTGCCCACATGTCGAAGTGTCCCTGGGCAAGACACTGAACCCCGAGTTGCCCCTGGTGGAGGCCAGCATGGCAACTGTGTCCCCATTGGTGTGTGAATGGGTGAATTAGACTACTGTTTAAAGACTTAGATTACCGGTACAGTGCTTTGGGAACCGTTTCGGTTGAAAAGCGCTATATAAGAAAGAGTCCATTTACCAACTACGTCCTGTTTAACTGAGCTTTCCTAGGCAGCGGCAGAGAGACGCGTGGAGGACACAGCGTTTAGAAAGCGTATACTACTTCTTAACAGAGCAGAAAAGGCAACAGCCTGCTGAGATATCATCTTCCCATACGCTGAACCGAGCATGGAGACATGGAAGCGTTGGGTCCTCTCATTACAGAGATTCAAGGTATTGGATCGCGATGGGGTGACGCGACTAACTCAAAGGTGAATATCGCATCACACAGTATTTTTCTCCAATTTAGAATTTTCATCTCGCCGTACGTAGACCTTACTTAGTGTATTTTCCCTCCATTGCTATTTTCATTAGTATGGATAAGCCAGCGGGTGTGTGTGCACAGGCACATGTGGGTGTGAGGTGGAGATAAATATTGACCTTTTACGCTGGGGTTCCAAGCTGTAATAATAGGGAAATTGCTCACAGCAAATGATGAACTGTCATCCGTGTGCAAATACACAGAGACTCTTTGTACTAGTGGTCCAATTAACAGAAAGGTTACAGAGTGGTGAAAATATTGTAACAGTGTAATGGACGGAATACGTTTGTGCATAATTTTGTATTTCTGAGACCTGTAATTTTAGTCATGATGGATTGGAATGATTACAAACCGCTTTCCTTCTATGTGCAAGTCAAGCTGTTTAAGAACCACTTGGATGGACGTCCCCAAATGACGTGGTGACATATATTCTGGAATGAGGCTTTACTCTAAATATGCACACACACATCCAAACTAATGCTTGAGCCCAAAATCAAGCTACGACTGTCCTGATGTGAATCGTATCTGCTGCATATTCGCAAGGAAAAGTCTCAGAGCTTCCTTTGTACATAAAAAACATGTTTTTTACAGTTTTGCAGATCTGGTTTCCACTGAAGTGTGCAAAAACATACAGTAAGACACACAACCGCATTTTCTCACTTTCTACTTAGATTATCTGTCAAATATGTCAGTTTGAAGGCAGATTAGTGACTTTAATCAGAAGTAAAGCCCGTAGTCACCCAAGGATCTCATATTGCAAACAGGCTGAATACGAGTGTACTGTCATCTAAATGTGTGGCTCTCTGTCTCAGGAGTGTGTGTCTACATGTGTGCGTACGTGTCAGTAGGAGGTCAGTGGCAGGCTGATGTGACAGAGGGTGATGAATGGGATGTGATGAGATGCACAGCAGCAGAGCTGGCCTACAGGCCAGCGAACAGGGCTAAAGCTTAACCATTAGAGCACAATGGATCAAGGCAAAGGCCACACTGATTGCACGTGTGTGTGTGTCCATGCACCGTTATTATATTGTGAGAAGCAGTTGGGCTTCGGCATGTGGAGAATTAGTTTTTTCATGGAAAATAGGGGCATTTCACTAAGGCCTAACATTTGCTGAAAAAGTTAAGGCCTAATACAAGAGTGAAATTACAATATGTGTGTTTTGGCACGATTTTACTCATTAACAACACTCATTAACAGACAGATTTGAGGAATGTGTCCTTCCTGTTGTAACTTCCACGCAGCCAGGAATGGGAATCCACTAGCGGGGACGTGAAAACCTGCTTCAGACAGGCCAGTCATCACAATAGACATCATGTTACTCCTGTTGATTCATCCTAGTTCTTTATTTTTTTGTCAAACTTACATTATGCAACAGTTGACCTACAAATTACTACAGAGGGTCTAATGCAAACCAACGACAAGCGCTTTGCACGCGTGTCGTGCATCCTGAATGCCTAATTTTCCATGCATCGTCTGAGTCACAAAGTCATGTTCCGCATTCTGCTAAAGCCATTCAAAAAGCAATTTCACGATGTTCGTCAATTAAAATGAACAAATGAAGATCATGGCTAAAAACGCGACTACTACCCCACTGGTTTGGTGCACAGACTGAGGAAATACACAAGTGCTGCTCCTGTCGCCTCAGTCCTCGCTGTCTGCCTGAGCTTATAACACTGGGGCTGTGGGGGCCGGCGTGGAGCTCGGACGGATCCTAGCCGCTGTGTTGTTTGTACTCTGTCTACACCAACTTCACTGCCTGCGACAGTGAGCAAACATCCACTTCAGAGCTCAGTATGCTTCCAAAGATCCGAGCAGCCCCAAAAATAAGCAAACAGCTCCTCATCAAAGGCATCAGCTGCGTCTACAGTATCTATGTCGTGCTGCATACCACTTATCACAGATATTAAATACATAAATATTGCTCAGGATTATTTCTTGTATATGTTTAATGTCAAGAACGCACATCTCTAAACCCAGAAAAGCAGTCGACACACACAAAGAGACAAAAGTGCAATTTCTCGAGCAATTACATGCGGCGAGCTAGTTATTATTGTGGTTGTTTCAGTGTGCCGAGTATTTGCACCTTTTACTCCTTTGTATTTTGAGCTCGAGACCTCCTGCAACTCCTTCCCCTTGCCCAAATCAGACAGCAAATGCTTCTTCTTTCCCCCAGCAGATTAAGTGTGGGCGAGGTAAAAAAGGAGCAGAGCGAGGCAGAGAGAAAAGACGAGCAGGGACCACTGGGAGTAAGAATAGCCGCCCTGGCCTGTCTTACAACAACATGCTCTTATTACACTCAATAACATCTCCAAAAACACGAGTACTCGGCTCTAATTTTCTTTCCATCTACCGCTCTCTCTTCCTTCCCTCTCGGC
Organism: Gadopsis marmoratus; assembly: GCA_036023855.1. Taxonomy (NCBI): domain Eukaryota; kingdom Metazoa; phylum Chordata; class Actinopteri; order Centrarchiformes; family Percichthyidae; genus Gadopsis; species Gadopsis marmoratus. The sequence goes on along the minus strand of JAVQJF010015943.1, from coordinate 20,277 downwards.
TGGCACCACCTCTTCGCCTCTCACTCTTGCCACCAGCAAGTGCTTTCTCCTCTCCCTATCTTGCTTCCCGTTGCTCTCGATCCATCTCACACTCTTTATCTTTCACTCTTCACACCCGTCCTCCAGCTGCCGCCGCCCTGACCTCGCTCATCTTCTCCAATTGTTTGCTTTCTGATCTCCATTTTCCCTGTGATACCTCCCGGTCTTTTCATCGCTCGCCCTTTCTCCCTCGGCCTTAATCTACCACTGGCTTGCCTCTTGCTGTGAGAGTCTCTTTGCAACCTCTCTCATACCTCGGCTAGAAGCCCAGCCTGTTTTCTCATTCCAACCGCACTGAGCAGTCTTCCTTTTGTCTTTCTTCGTTTCTCTCCGTCTCTGTATTTGTCTTCCTCTCATCTCTCCGTCACAGGATGTTGTAACGCTTCTACTTTTAAATGATACCTCTCACGCCCCGCCTCTCTCCCATTTGCGTTATGAATAATGGCTGGATTAGGCTGACTTTTTGTTTTGCCCACTATTAGGGAGCGGATCAATTCCACAAATTGAGTGGATGGGGAAGCGAACACACACACACATCCAGGCACACAGGCCCTCTGTCCTCCAAAACGCCACAGCGACAAAGACGACACAAACACAAGCATTGTCCTTGCTTTCCCGCCGCTGCCTCTCTCTTTCCCCCCTCATAACAGTCTTCTTCTCTTCCATTTTCCACATCCCTTTTGTTCAGCCCTAAGCCTTTTGGACTCCGGCTGACCCCTCTCCTCTTCCTTCCCTTCCCGTCCCCTCCTCTTTTCTTTATCTTCGCATTCTTTATGCTTGCCTGCAACAAAGTACCCTATTTTGGTTTTCATGGAGAGTGTCTGTGTGTTTATGTGAAATTTATTTTATAGATAGACAAGCTCTTTAAAATGGCCGCGTCTGTTGTTTGAAGTGCCATGAAAACACAGTTAGCAAAAGACTTAACGCCACGACTGCTCATAAAAAGATCAACACAATATTGAAATATCACTACTCATGGTGCCTCGATGGTCCACTTAACGCCACATTTTTACAAATGGCATTAGAATTGGTGCATTCGTTGCCATTTTGTGACACAACCTTTGCCTTAAAATATATCCTTACTCCTTATTTCTTGTCTTGGCTAGAAACTCCACAACAAACTCTTAACTCCACATTGCTTCAAACTATCTTTATTGCATGAAAACCATCCTCACTTCTAGATGCTTAAAGACTATCCTCACACCTTATTGCTTAAATAACTCCTTATTGCTTTAAGACTATCCTTGCACACTTTTTCTTAAAATTATTCCTAATTTATTTTATTTATTTATTTTTCTCTATACTGCATATTTGGTTAAAGACTGGAGGTAGAAACACGACACGGATTTGTATGTAGTGCATATGCTGCAGGTTATTGCTTTAAGGAGCAAGTGTAAGGAGTGAACGTCAATGGAAGGCTCTCAAGCAATCATACAGTATATAATCATCAGATTTAAACGGCCATGCATTTCCTCCCTTTGTATTTGCGCATTTGTATATGTTCATGAATAAAATGTAATCAGCCCCCCACTCCGATGCTCCTCCTCATCTACCTCCTCATCCATCCTTGTGCAGCCTCTCATTATCCCCAATCCACCTCCCTCCTTCCTTCTCCTTCTCTCTGCCTCTCTGCCCTCGCCACTTCCCGCTCTCCTGTAATGATCTGGCCATTACTGGGGCTGCCGCTCCAGCCCTGGTTTCACGGGGTGTCTGGGGTCTAATTGGGACTGAATGAGTGTGAGTGTTTGTTGCTGCGAGGCCTCATTGACACAGGCTGGGATCCAGGGGCATCCCCCCACCCCCCATAGAGAAATACTCTGAGTGAGTCTTCCCATACAAACAACCATAATCAACCATATTACACCCAGATTTAGAACAGTTCGGCATACATACAGTACTTGCATAAAAGTGTTACACATGCAAATGCATTTCTTTTTTGCGAGCAAACACTGCATCATCACAATGTGAAAAAAAAACCCTCAGACATTCTGCGTTTTCCTATTCAAACCAGACAGGAATGGAATTTGATGCCAGTGACTGTTAGAGAACTCAATACCTCCCATTCATTGCAGAGCAACTATATTTAGTTGTTTAAGTGAAGTGTGTTACCTTGAACATGTGCTTCTTGTAAACTGGTTAGTTTAGTTAAAATACACCGAGCAGCCATAACTTTATGAGCACTGACAGGTGAAGTGATTATCTTGTTACAATGGCACTTGTCAGTGTGTGTGTGTGTGCGGGGGGGGGGTATATTAGGCAGCAAGTGATCATTTTGTCTTCAAAGTTGATGTGTTGAAGCAGGAAAAATTGGCAAGCATAAGGATGACAAGGGCCACATTGTGTCGGCTAGACGACTGGGACAGAGCATCTCCAAAATTGCAGCTCTTCTTGGGTGTTCCTGGCCTGCAGTGGCCAGTAGTCCAAGGAAGGAAAACCGGTGAACCGGCGGCCAAGACTCATTGATGCCCGTGGGGAGTAAAGACTGGCCTGCGTGGTCCGAGCCAACAGAAGAGATGCTGTAGCTCAAATTGCTGAAAAAGTGAATGCTGATTCAGATAGAAAGGTGTCAGAACTCACAGAGCATCGCAGTTTGTTGCATACGGGGCTGCAGACCGGTCAGGGTGCCCATGCTGTCATCATGTTATGGCTGAGTCAGTGTTGACTTTTGGTTTCACATGGGACACAAACAGCAGTCTCCAGGGTGAAAGTCTTGTTATTTGACTCGTCCATCCACCCAAACCATCTCCCTGTGTGGACTTTCGACTTTTTTATAGGTCGCTGCCTAACGATGAACTTTAATAAGCCGCTTGCACAGACGACCTATACTGTCGTATTTTTGGGGAAGAAGCCTAATGTAATGTAATCTGTCAAACTGCGGTTAATGAGTACAGCAATACTCCTCACCTTGGAGGTTTACCCATTTTAGCAGATGAAAATTAGTCAGTTTTAGCTATTTCTGGCACATTTACATTCAAAATGTAACTGAAAAATGTACTACCCTGGATAAACAAATAAATAAAGGCGTAAATTACATTCAGTGCTCTGTTTGCATAGTTCATTCATTCATTTGTTGCGATTAATTGTTCACGTTAGTGCACGAGGCTTCAATAAACAGCTTGTTTTTCTTTTACTAACATACGAACATGCGAGAGGCAGGTGAGGCACACACACTTTTTAGATGCATTGGTATATATAGAACTGTAAAGTATATTACCTTGTAGATGTACTGTATTCTTTTTCTGTTTGCCAAAGCATGAGCTCCAGAAGGTGGAGCAGAGAAACAATAAATTGGGTATCGAGAGTCTCCGCTGTCGTCTCCATTCAGGCACCAGCATTCCCATTAAGTAATGCCGGCAGGTCTGCCACTACCCACTTAATTGGAATGCTACTCTGACAGTTACAATACAGTCTAGGTGAAACACAGAAACACTGCAACGCTCCCTGGGAAAAGGCCGTGGCTAGCTAAAGTGAGTGAAACCTTTAACCGAGCAACCCTGCTCAACATGCGTGTGTACAAACAGAGAAATGATTCATCTTTCCTGCTGTGCTTGTCGGCGCAGCATGTGAGCGTGCAGCCGGCGTGCAGCTTGAGCTGTGATCTCTGGGATCTGTCATGCAGCGGCATTGCCAAGGGCCCGTCTCCGTGTGTGCGCTGACGTGAACGCACACGTGCAGTCGTAATCAAACACTTTTTCCGCGCGCGGAGATCTTCCTGCCTGTGCGCCATGTCACCCCAGGGGGATGACAGTTAAAAAAAGTAAAAAAAAACCACTCTACTTCTGTTACGGCGCTGTCAGACCTTAAGCAACTGAGATTCACCACGCCCACATTTTCCTCGTATCCACGCAACAAAACTGAAAAGAGACTGCTGGCAAACATCAACACGTTGGTTTTTAAATAGTCTTGGAACAGGGCTGTTGGAAGAGTTCCACCCGTAGTCCCACTTGATCACATCAGTCTCCTGTGATGATTCAGTGTCTAAAATTTACTTTTTGGCTCCCCATCCACAAACTAGTAAATAAATGTACCTGCCATGAATATTTCCACCGACTAAACTATTTGTTCTGTTTGCATACATCACAAAATCATCGATCTCCGTCAGTATTTGAGGATGGCATCAGATCCAGTTTGAAATTTGTTTTTGTTTTTCTTTACTCATCAGCTAATGTTGGTATAGTCAACATTCATGCGGCGGAGAAACACCTTTTTACGTGCTACTACTCTTTCTGTAGGTCCAGCATATTAGCATAATTGTTTTACTTTGATGACACCGCAGGGAATTAGTTTACAGTTACATCAGCCACCAGAAACTGAGCAAGTTTGATCACAGGTAAAGACAAATAGGCTTAGGCTACTAAAAACGTGGTTAAGGTTAGGGAAAGATTGTGGTTTGGGTTACATACTGTAAAAATAAGCCCTTTTTTACTATTTCAATATGAAACCAATACCACGATATTTCCCTACGCTGTGCTGCGAATGCCTAAACACCAACACATGCTTTAGTTGCAGCAAATCCTCCAAAATAAATGACAGAATAGGCCATTTGTCCATTGACAGTCTCTTCAGTTGCTACGAGCGGACACTGTATTTTAAGAGCAGATATTGCAGGAAAACAAATGAAATATGCTGTTGAGAACATTTCCACGATTTGCTCAGTATGGACAGTTTGAAACGTGCCCGACACTTCGATTAGAAGTGTTTCCTCAACGTGTCGATAAAAAACCTAATCCAGGTGGCATTGTGTTTCTCTCTGAACATATATACTGTTGCAAATTAGTAGCACATAAAGGTAATTTCTAGGAGACGTATCTGTTTAAAAAGCAAATAGCCAATGCTGCAGTTCACCATATTTTATTAAACCACAAAACATGAATCAGACCTTGTGCAGAGCTGAAACAAACCGAATACGTACCATTTGAAATGATACATTCAAATGTTTTCAATGTAATTTGTTCTTCTGGAATAAAAGAAAGATACGTTTTCTTTTAGATTAAAGCCACAAATGTCTTCAGTCATATTCCAAAGCTTATTTTCCAAAGTTTATTTGGGTATATGTAGACATAAATGGCAGATCTGCTGTTGCTAAAGTATTGAAATAGTAACTACACAGAGCATGTATAATTGTTGGTACTTTTCCCATTTCCTGATGTGCACGCTTCACTGAGCTACATATTCAAATGCCCGCGTGCTTCCTTCGCATGCAGTGGGCTTGAATGCACATTTTAGCTTTCAAAACAATGCATCATCCAATACTTCACTAATGTGACTGATGTCACTATTGCCTGCTGGGAGGTCGTCTCTGCAATACAATTTCCAAACTTCATTTGTTTCAGTGAGCACTTAAAAGTTTATTGATTTAGATTAAACAGACCCATAATAGCTCTTGGCTAGCTCAAAGCCGACATTGGGGTATCCACTGAGTTCCAGAAGTGGAAGAGGAGCTGAGCCAGACTTCACTGTTGCCTCCCTCAGTCCCTTATAGCCATTACACATGGCAATAAACCCAGCCAAGTGCCAAACAAAAAACCGTGTTGAGCTTTTTCCCAAGCGCTAAGCGAGCCGACGGGCGACACGGCGCCAAATAGCGCTCTCTTTTCCCCGTCTCTTTCTTTCCCGCCCACCGTCCCGCTCTATCTCCGAGTACCTTCTGATCCTTTTCATCTCCACCTTTCCCTCAGCCTCTCATCTTTCACTCCTCTTCATTTTCTTTGTCCTACCTAGGGGTTTCAAGCTCAATAAAATACTACCTGTCAGCGTGCGATGGAGTAGGTGTATTCGACACGATATTGACACAACCTTGACAACATGTGGGCAGAGCGTTGAGGTAACGGGGAGGCAGGGAGCTTCAGCAGCAAATAACCGACAGACCCACCGAAGGACGGAGTGATAGAAAGATACAAGAGACTGAGTCTCTGTAGTAATGTTAAAATAAAGTTGGCGTGACAGTACTGTTGATCCTTTCCCGCAGATGATTGCATTCCATTCGGTGCTCTTGCCGAGCCATACTGTGCTATTTTATTCTTTGCCAACCTAGTTTGTGCATTGTTTTGTTGCTTTATTTTGCATTTCCTCACAGTGAGCCGTTCAGCTCTGCTCCTTACTGTTTTTACTTTCCATTCTCTCTTCATCATGCGTGGATATACTACTCAATCTTGTCCATGTGCTGCCTCGTTCCATGTAAAAATCCTCTTATAAAGTGATTTGTGCTCAGCATGCAAGAATGAAAAAATGGTGAAATGAATAATAGAGTGGATGCCCGCTACCACATTTCTCCTTGCTGATTGCGCACGGCTTGTCCTTTTGTATTTCACAACTCAGACATTTGGCTGTTAGACTGTGTATTGTACAATACATTGAGTGTCCACGGTGAAAAGCCTACAGGAAATAGAGAGATTTCGCAGGAGAGCATCTCCCTGGCTGCTCCTAATTATACGAAAAAGATGAAACGTGCCAGGTGTCCGTCCTTGCATGGCGCTATTTTCCAAAATGAGGGATTGTGAGCGAGTGCTGTAATAGGGGGCAGTGTTTTAGAGCTAATGCGTCTGAGAGCACGAACAGAGAAGCCGATACGGAGAGAGGCTGCATTGCCCACAGGCCAGCATCTGTTAGCAGGGTTATAACCACAGTGGAAACACCACATAATACAGAGAGGCAGAGAGAAGAGGAGGAGGAGGAGGAGGGGGGGAGATGAACAGGCAAAAAGATGAGGAAATTGAGAAAAAAAATATGTTGATGCAGACAAAAACAGAGTGGAGACAAAAGCTTGAATCTGTCTGATATAGACAACGGCACCATCCCCTCCACACCATCTACCAATTTGCCGTCCAGGGGAGAGCCTTGTGAATGTCTTACGTTGTTTCTTGCTGATGTGTCTCTGTGATGAAGCCACTCTCTGACGTCTGTCATCTAGCTCGCCATCAACAAACAGAAAGCATGGAGCTGGGGCTTCCTCTGGTGCTGCCATCACTCTAACTACAGCCCCTTCGTGTCTTTTTGGCCATTTTTCTTGTCTTTCACTCTTCAGACTTCAAACGAAGTAAAAATAACCTCTGGCGGCCAATAATATACAGCTCTGGAAACAACTTAAGAGACCACTCCAAATTTTTAAAAAGTTCATTTTACTCAAACGCATACCTATAAATAGTAAAACCAGATAACTGATCATTTTGCAGTGGTCTCTTGGTTTTTTCCAGAGCTATACATGTTGCTTAATGCTGTATGACATACAAGCCATTTTCAGCTGTTATGCGGCACATTCAATTAATAAAAGACTCATTCAGTAGACTGTGCTCACTCATCAGGCCAGTGGGAAAAAGAAAACACTTTTTGCAGTGTTACAGGCTGTTAATCAAAAGCCTGTTTGATACAGAGCCATTGTTTTGCTTTGAGAATACAGTGGTCAGCAGGGACAGTAGCTTTGAGAGATAAAGTTTAACAAGCATTTGGTGCTTGTTCTCCATTAATTTCAGACCCTGCATGCTGTGTAGTTAAGCATTCTGCAAAGTTGAGGCATACGCTGTTTACAATATCCCGGATGAGATAAATCATTTCTTAATTATGAGAAACACAAGCATGAATGCTAACAATGAATCCTGGCCAATTTCAGTCACTAGTGTTTGCGTATAGAGCGATATTTACAAGCATGATACAAGCATAGGACCTCCAGAAAAATATAATAAAAATGTCAAAACAAATACACGACTTAAGTCGTAGCAATCCATTTTTGAAGCAAATAATTTTTGAAGGTCAAAATTGCACAACTTCATAATAAACATAAGTTACACAAATATACCGTATTAAAAACACAGTCAAAATGATAATAAGAAGTAGGTCTTACGTCAACATTATTTTAATGTTATTATCTGCACTATGTGTGTGTTTAAAACACAATTGTAGAATAAGTGCAGGTGCAATCAAAGCTATCTTCATTCTTTGGACTACATACATTTAATATATATTCTTATCATAACTGAAAATGTTGGTTTAAAAAAAACTAATTTTTGTTTGCCTTTTGCTGATAATAATTGATAATATAGGCCTGCTGTGATATAACCAAATATTTAAAGCTGCACCAATCGATATTTTTTATATAAACAACAGATCAAATGATCATGTGTCAATATGAATGGTGTGGCTCATTGGAACAAACCCACAGCTAATTATTTCCCCTGTGATCTGTAGAACAGGCTAGCTTCTTTACGGTAATGTTATGCAAGTGTTCCCCTGCCCCCAAGTGGCCAAAAATTAATTTATGCACCTTTAACAGCATCAGAAAACATGAATTACTTTTTTTTTTGTTGATGTCCAGTGTTAGCCAAGCATTAAAAGGACATGTCAATCAATTTAAAATTCATATCAGGTTCCAATCTTATGTTTTGGTTTAAGAACTGTCCCTTTAACAAACTAATTAGGAGCTAATTTTTAACAATAACTATCTGATGTTGGTTATCTGTGGGAAATACATAAGGAAAAGTTTCTCCTACAACTTTTAAATTAAATGATTTTTGCAAATCATTTAATTTCCATGTGCATAGGAAATTACAAGTAAGCTTGAAATTCATTACAGATTATTATATTTCTGTATAAAGAAAGTGCAAGAAACTGCATGCAAAAATACAATTGGCCCGAATAAAAAGTCAGTATTCTGTAGCCTTGATAGCCTATTCTCCTACATCTACAAACACAAGGAGGCTCCATCCACATCTTTACACCCTGCTAATTCAGTTCATGCGACAGCAGCAACCACTAAGCACTGAAAAATAAAAATATAAATCAAGTGATTCTACAGTATATCCCCTGCAGTCTGGGCATGTAACAGCATTAATACTTTATTATCAGAAAGGCAGTGTTGGCTAACAGCTTCAGTGACGCTAAATCTAAAGCTTTCACTGCATTGTTTGATTAATGACACCCAATAATACCCAGCTGGATGGCTCATATTCTTATCATCACTAGTCAGAGAAAAAAATTGACTGCATTATTGGAAAAAGCCAAACGCCTCCTTCCATCCATCACGTAATTTACATGCTTAATGTCAATAAGTAGTTACTGTAACAGTACAGTAACACAATACTTTGTTTTCTCCCTCTGTCTTTTTTCCTTATTGCTTTATGTCTTTTTTCCACGATGAAGTGGCCAGGAAAAGTAGTGCACATCATCCAGAGGTTCTGCTGTAATTTGTTGGTGGCTGAGCTCAATGGCAAAAAAAAATCAAGGAGTTCTACATTTTACGGCGCTAACACGTGAGAAGTCTAAAGTGATTGCCTGCAGATTGCAGATCATCAGAGTCTAATGAAGTGCCGCGTCGTGCTTGCCTTTCAAAGACTAAACACCTGTAGCACTCTTTATTCTCCCTTTTCCTCTTTTCAGATTAAAAATAAGAATTGGAGAGCTGAAGAGATGGCAGTTGATTGAATCCCCACGCTGTGCTCTGTGTGTGAATGTGCACTATGTCATTTTAATAACACTTAAAAAAGAGATTTAATTTATTTGATTATTTTCTGACAGAAGGTTAAACATTGTTTCAATACATACTATCTAATACTACCTATTATCCTATGAAGGTACTCATATATAATTACAAGTTGAATGAACACCTTATTTTTACACCTTATAACCAGTGTTGGGCAGTAATTAGTGCTGCAACTAACAGGTATTTTTATTAACGATTAATCTACCGACTATTTTCCCGATTAATCGTTCAGGCTATAAAATGCCAAATTGTGTAAAATGCTCAACACAATTTCCCAGAGCCCAAAGTGACGCCTTCAGATGGCATTTACCATCATAAATGACAACGAAAAGCAGCAAATGTTTGACACTTTTGCTTGGAAAACGACTGAAACGATTATTTGATTATCAAAATAGTTTCATGCATTTGTGATCGACTCATCAACTACTTGACTAATTGTTGCAGCTCTAGCAGTAATGTGATTACTTTTTTCAGTAACGAGTAGTGTAAGGGCTAACAATTTGAATTTCAGTAATTACATTTCATTATGTACAGTTACTAATCCCATCATCCCATCATGTTGGATTGAGGGCAGACTGGATACCAATGTGACACACTATCGCCTCTTCAGGTACAAAGGAGTATTACAAGAGAGAGCTGGTTAGCATGCTAACTTTAGTATTTCTGCAACACAATACATAGATGCCTTTCACATAACGTCAAAACTGTTATGCCTTCATGTTCTTCTGGTAATTGTAGTACACTTTTGAATGTTCTAAACTTAAATTCTTATATATATAGCTCCTTTAAGTCATGTGATAAGCCATAAGAATTGATTAAACAATGCCTTCATTACAGCGATTAACTAAATATTGCATTGCTTTTTCTTATATCCTCACATATCATCCATCAATATGATTTTTACTCTCAGCTGATATAAATCCTAAAACGTGTACATTTCCTTTTAAGAGCATGGCCATGTTTGTATTGTGTGGCCGTTTATATTGCTCTGTGTGTGTGTGTGTGTGTGTGTGTGTGTGTGTGTGTGTGTGTGTGTGTGTGATTGTGTCAGAGAGAGGTGACATTGTTCTTGGCAGAAATATGTTCCAGATTTGGGGCTCAGGTGGTTCTGGTTTGTCTCTGATCAGAGCTGACACACAGGATGGCAGAGAAACACACTCTCCCTGTCTCTTTCTTGATTTAGCTCCATCTCACACTGTTTGTAATCCCTCCTCTCCACACACACACACACACACACACACATACACACACACACACCTATGCACAGAGCTGTGCTGTAAACTCTATCAATCTTTTTGAACATGGACAATGAGCAGCAATGCGGCCTCTGCTCTCTCACACCTGATGAAGCGCAGCGAGCGAGCCGCCACTGCTGAATGAAGTCATCTAGCTTCGTGGAGGATGCTGCCTCAATTCTTTGTTTCCCTTCTTGAGTGTATAGTGTGTACTTTTTATTTGAATAGCAGAGCTCATGAATAGGTTTCTGCATGGCCTAGAATAGGCTGCTTCAAAGCATGCCACATTTGAAAAGGCTGTTGATACACAGCTGAAAGAATGAGGACAAAATGGTGGGCAAACTGGGTGAACTGACTGTGCCGGCCAGTTTTTTCCAGCTTAATGTAAGATTATTACTTACACTCCGCGCCCTGCATCCGGTTTCTTATACTGAAATCTTTATTTGTGCAACACAAACCATTGCATCTCTTTGACTGGTAACCGTTTCATTGCCTTTGGGTAAATCACTTCCACCAGGGAAGATTAAACCCAAACATCACACTGTAACAGTCCCACTTTTCCATCCAAATGAGCACTTGTTTAGAAACAAAAATGCACTCTATATCCATTTTCAGGCATTGCACGTCACAAGTAATGTTCTGGTGACTACTAAGTTGAAACACACTGTTGTTGTGTTTCAATATACCTGTCTGCATTCACCGTAGACTTTTACAATGATTACAACCAGTTTACATTCTACAATTACACATGGCAGGATATGAAGGCTGCATCTGATAATTTATTTAGACTTAATATAAATAAGAGATCGTCTCCAGACATGTTTTAAGACATAAAAATACTCTGCATGGAGAAATAATGTGTGCCTGAAAAGGATTTTCTACAACAAAAGTTCAATTACCTCATTAAATATTCTTAAAATTACATCTACCGATTCTCCCTCACTGAAAAATCCAGAATCTATGGATATGCAAATGTTGTTTGTTTGTCAAGATGTCTCCTACTTCACTGAAAAGTCTGTTCTCAGTGTAAGTGCACTGGAGGCCTCAGCTTTCCACATCCCCCTTGTGTAAAATAGATACCGGACTCCGATTGGCTTCCAGGCTAGTTGTGACGTCACGACAATCCTGCTCGTACGTGCAAGCCTTAAACTGAGATTTAAGAGAAACGTTCCCCCTTCAGCAGACGAATGTGAAAACAGTCTTGTGCTGTCAAACGTCTAAATGAACAAGTAAAACACGCTTGCCAGTGGAGGGGGACTTCAAATTGGACTCTTTATAGGCAAAACATGCCGATGTAATAGAGGGTTTCTGCATTTCTCCGCTAGATTTATATGCCGGTAGTGTGGAGAAGGCTTTGAAACTGCATTTAGACAACCACGTAGGGAGATACATTAAAATGTTTAATTGCACAGATAAATAAATGAAGAAAATGAGAAAAACAAATGTGAATATTTTACAGGATGATTGCTGATCTTTTTTTCGACTTGCCATACATAGATGGGTATATATAGATTGTACATAGATGTATCTAATGGGACTGTGCAGGAAGACATTGTCCTGTGGGAAAATGATGCCTGTATTCTTCTAAACTATGTGCATCTTTAATCCTGTGCAAAGAACATGATCTGCTTTTTTCTTTTTTTTTTACTACAGTGCTTGTGGCTTTATATTTTTAAAATGTTAGGGGTTAGGGTTAGGAACATCTTTTTTTTCATTCATCTGTATTCTCTCTGTTGAGAGACTCCAGTTTATCCACTGCACCTGATGAATTCCAGTTTGAGGTGGTGTTGCTGAGTTAGTATAATGGGAGGATTCGCAGTTGCCAGGTACTTGAGGTTAATTGTACATTGTGATGAGGGATGAAAGACATATTTAGAAGGGGGCTGGGGGGGGGGGCATGGACTTGGCTTGACTGGCTTCAACTGCTTGCTGACTAAGGTGGCTCAAAAAGATTTGTCTGTGCCCTCACGTTTGATCAGCAAGAAAACCCTGTTGTGTCAAACTTCCTCCAACTCCCAACCCCAAAAAAAACCCCTAATCAATGAGCATCACGGCGCAAGAAAAACATTCACCCGCACAGCCCTCCAAAATAGCATGAAGAGGAAAATATGTATCAAAATATCATCAGTCATCTTTTTCCTCCAAGAAATAAGTCCGAAAGTACAAGGTAGGGAGGGAGGAGGGGGGATGGACGTGTAGATAAAATCACCTCCACAGTGTATGTGTGCAGGTAGGAGATAAATTAGCAGCAGGCTGTGAGTTCTGCGTCCTTATTGTGGTAGCCGTTTAAACCCAAATCTTCCAAAGTGTCCTTGGATGTCCCCAATTTTTTTTGTTCTTCCTTGATTTGATGTTATCATCACAGACTTGGAATAAGGCTGGTTTAATATTTGCGTAGGTCCTTACTCAATAGCAATTTCATCCTTGAGCTGGGGATTGAGGCGCAATAATAATAATAATACACCTCATTGTGTACGCTGGTCTCAATGGGCGCTTTGTTGTTCAGTGACAATGCTGTTAGTTGGCCAATGCATTTTCAAGGGCACAGTGGTGATGATGATGTCCGAGGCTCTCTCTTGTTTCAGAGCCAGAGAAGGGGCCTCTGGAAAACACACACAACTGCGTGCAGATGACTTTATAATGAAGGGTATCTGGGTTCCATTAGCCAGGCGTCATTATCATCCGAGGTTACATAAAGCTAATGATTTGCATAGCAAAGACAGCTGTTTAATTGCAACGGTCAGCACATACACTTACACCAACACATCGGTATGCATCTCATATCCAAAGTCCCACCTAAGAGATGTTGACTTGTTTGTGCGTGTGTGTGTGTGCGTGTGTGTGTGTGTGTGTGTGTGTGTGTGTGCGTGCGTGCGTGTGCGTGTGCGTGTTTTACTGTATGTGTACACATCCCCCAAAAAGACTGCAAAACAAGAAAAAAGGAAAAACATGCAACAAAAATACCTTCGTCTCGAGGCTTGTTCATTGAAGATTCATCATGTTTTTTTGTGAGCGGACCTAGGGTTAAGAAAAAAAGGGGGGAAAAAGAGAAAAGAGAAAATTCAAAAAAGATTACTGGCAAAAAACGGAAAAAAAAAGAATATCAAAAAAAGAAAAGAAGAAAGAGCAAAAAGGACAAATCAGCAAGAGTTCATGGTTGCTTATTGTTTTGGTTTTTTTTTTCCGTTAAAAAGAGTACAAAAGCAAAAACAAAAGGCATCACAGACATAGATTTATCACAAGAAAAGACACAAGATCAAAGAAAACTGTCCCCCTGCAGAAGAAAACGGCTGCCACTGCTTATGGTTCCTCGTTCCTTCTATCTCTCTTCCTCCCTCTCTCTCTCTTTCTTTCTCTCTCCTTTAAACCCTGTTTTGTACCCGGAGCCTGCCTGTTTTTTGGGGAGCTGGGTGTGTAGGTGGGTTTAGTGAGGGAAGAGGAAAAGGGAACGTGGATTAATAAGGCCTCTGCGGTTTGAAGAACAGGACCCAGCCCTTTCCTCCCACCATATGACCAGAAAAAAAGAAAGATTTTGAAAAACGAAAAAAATAAAAAATAAAACAGAAAAGGCAAAGAAGAGAGGACACCTACAGGAAGAATGGCGGGTTTGGGTCCTGATGCTCAAACTCCAAAATGTGAACGCGGACCTCTCAGCAGTGAAAGCACATACAACACTTTAAAGGGCTGGTGCACAACATTAGTCAATTAGAGCTTTTTAGAGACACACACAGAACACACCTTTAATTAGACAGCGACTGGTAAGCAAATACACAATGACCCTGTAATGGTAAAAGGCATGTTAAACATGTTTCAGATAAAATAGGGCACAGGTGCTATTGTGTTCTGGAGTGAGTGTGTGCGTGTGTGTTTGACATTATTTAGTGGTTAAACCAGAGCGCTATTCCCCAGGCGGGTAAATAATTACAAAGCACAACAGCAGTGTGTCAATTTGAAATGACAAGTAAGCATGACGCTAATTGCGCAGAGGAGTGCAGGTAAAAGGTGACTGTAATTTGATCCCCCATCTGCCCACTGGCTGTTTTTTGGTAAATTAAAAGAGCGTCGGAAAGAGAGCGAAGACGACAGCGAAGGGAGCGCGCGAGCAGCAGAGATGCACTCAGGGGGGGGTGGGGAAAGAGGAAAACAACCTCTTTTCCTCCCTCCATCATCATCTCTGAAGGTTTTTTTTTGTTGTTGTTGTTCATGAAGCACTCGGGTCACATTCAAGGAACCTGACTGTGAGTTAGTGGTTTCTGTGCCATCACCGCGCTTGTGTTCCAACACTTCTTCTCATAGAGTCATAACGATGAAGTGAGGTGTTTATGATATGAAAATACCAAAAAATCGGCTTCGACCTAGGTCTCCTTTTATCATTGTCACGCCTGTCATTTGTTTTCTTGTATGTTTCACTCGTGTACACAGAAAAGAGACAAGCCGCCAATTTGGATGCGACATAAACTGTATACGTGGTACCGTTCACCTCATCCTTCAGGAGGTGAATGTTAGTAGAGAACACTCTTCACCTCAGCATTCATAAAGTAAGTACAAAAATGCTCTTTGCCTTTCATCGGCCTTCGCTTTCATCTGATAAATCCACTTTGGGAACTTGAGGTTTGGCAAAGAAACTGGATTTTATTCAGTTGAATCTGTGAAAAAAAAAAAAGAGAACTTATATAACACAGCACTAGCTGACTTAGTGGAAGAGTCTGCTCTGCATCAAGGTGTTGTGCAGAATGGGTAAGAGTGTTGCCTGCAGTAAGGCTGAGTACTTGTCAATTATCCAGTGAGAACTAGATACATGAATGGCCAGCTGACACAGACATTTCCAAATAAAAGCACACATAAAAATATTACATCGACCCACAGAGTGCACAATTTATATTAAGGGCAGAATTTAAGTCCTAAATGACGAACAAAACCCAGGTTGAAAGCTCTCAAGTAAGTTTTCAAGTAAGAACCATGAAGCGCAGAGTCTGGTAGTGTTGATAAGTTATTTTTCTTTTTCATTTATTCCTGTGTTACCTGCGCACCAAATTGACTGGTGCCACCATGTCCCCTTAAAATCAAATGTATAAGCTACTAAATGTTTTTTTGCCAAATATGTTTAGTATAAAATGGAATTACTACGTAATTCACTTTATTCCCACGTAATAATATACACTGACTATGTTGTCCGATCTAGGATGTGTTACGTTCTTGTAAAACACAGTTCACAGGGAGGCAGTTGGGGTAGGTGGCCGACATATAAAGCACAGAACACTGACACCGTAGACCGGGATTTGCTTCCCAGGTTTGTTCAGGTTTTGAACTGTAAAGAAAGAAAAGAGGGCCACGCTGGGGACCCAGGCTAGAGTCTGGACTCAGGCACAGTTTGATTTTGGGCTACATCAGCATGCTAACATGCTCACAGTGACGATGTAAACGTGCTTATTATGTTCACCCTTATTATTGGTGAACATAATTTTAGGGTGTTAGCATGCTAACAAATGCTAATTGGAACCAAACACAAAGTACAGCTCAGACAGATGGGACATTAGAACACTGGAAAGACATTGGAAGTGTGGACATTTTGGACAAGGACAACTTAAAACCTACCTCTTCAGCCAGGCTTTTGATTAAGAAAGTTTTCTAGACAGTAACTACTTTTGCATAAGCATTTGTTAAATCTTGGAACATTTATTTATTTATTCATTTTCTTATTTTACCTAGTTTTTAGTCTAGCTTTTATTTAACTGCATTCATCTCCATGCTTTTACCTTATTGTTTATATTATTATAGCCTAAAATCTTTATTACATTTTCATCGCTTTTATTTTCTCGCGTGCTTTGATAACATACTCTTAAAGGTTGTTTTCTATTGTTTTTATGGTACAAGCACTTCAAACTGCACTTACCTGTATGAAAGGTGCTATACAAATAAAGTTTGATTGATTGATTAGTTTTCTCAACCTGCTGGTGGCCCTATGGCTCAGGTTGGGGCATCATTGTCTGGGAACCATGAATGTTTGCACCAAATGTTTTGACAATCCACCAAGCACATGTGGATATATATTTGGCCTGCTGGTGGCGTTGGGTGAAAGGTCAGGGCGATCATCAGCATCATTAGGCTTCATCCTCTGGGGACCATGGACTGTGTGTACAAAATTCCATGGCTATCCATCCAATATTTAAGATATTTCAGCCTGGACCAAAGTGGTGGAACGTTCTTACATTGCCATCCATAAGAGCAAGTGTGGCTAAAAATGACCAGACACGAAAATACAAATAGGACACAATTGAAGAAGTATCTAAAAGTAAAAAAAGAAAACCTGAAGTTTCCAATAAGTTCATATGGTGTTTTAAAAACCTGAAAACAGGGGGGAGGGGTTTAGCTTCAGCCTGAGTTTTCAGTAACATTTACCACTTGAAAAATCTATTAAAACATTGAGCACGGAACTTCATTCTTGACCTTGGAGACGGTAGTTTGACAAGTGATGACGACCTGCGCAAACTCCTTTTGCTGGGGAAGACCGTGAGAGAGTAGCTGAAAGCCACGAAGAGGCCAGTAAGTGGGTGATGAGTTCTCAAACAGGTAAACAGAAGTAGGAATTATACAGTATGTATACACTGTCTCTTCTCTAGCAAACAACATCTGCAGCACCTCATTATCTAATTGATTGTCACATAAGGTTTGTGCAATATTAGCGGCACACAGCACGAAACAACCACAGGGACTTGCTGTTGACTGATGCACATCAAAACTATTTACTAAAAAGTTTGTCAAGTTTAAACAGTAACCTGCCTGTCAAAGAAAGCAGACATTTTTTTTTCTTTTCAAACACTTTTTTTTGGGGGGGAATGACAAAAACGGGTAGAGCAAAAATCAAGCAACCATTACGGGCCCAGCAACATGCTGAGAAAAAGTGTAAAAACTGAGCTTGATTGACATCTTTTCTCTTGCAATGAGCGGGCGAGGAGCCTGGCAGTGAGCGAATCAAGCCGAGAGAAAGGAAATAGCTGGTTTCCTTCCCATTTTAGGACTCTTTTTCCAATCAAAGGAACTGAAGCGACAGGAGAATGTGCAATTTGATGGAGAGTCATACCCCAACTCCCATCAACCCCCTACTCACACACACACACAGACACACACACCAATATGTTGATGACACAAATAACAGCAAATGCAATTATAATACACTCAGAATAGACAGCACTAGTACATTTGCCTGATTAGTTCAGCCCGGGGTTAAAACAGGACATCCAGCAAAACATATTAGATTTTTTAGAACAAAAAAAAAAAAGGCTTTGGCAGTTGTATGACACAGTTGTACTTTTTTGGATGTTGCAGCCAACCATCCGTGCAAGTAGTGCAAAGTTCTTTACACCCCCTCTCTTCTACAGTGTCTTTCTTTTGTCCCGCCCTCTCTGTGAAACTGTTTTCTTCCTTCTCTCCTTGTCTGTATTGCCTGGCCGACCACAGCGCACTTTGAAGGAGGTTATGTAAGGCTTTCGCTTCGGCTTCCTCTTCCCCGACGGCTACACACACACACACACACACACACACACAGGAACCAACGTCACGCTTACGTGCCCTCATAGAGAACACGTGCGTGCAAAACCTACAGACGTGCAATGCAGACTGGAATGCATGATGTGTGAAGATGCCCATTCATACACAAGGTGCAGCAAAAATAGTAAAATAAAGAGACAACAGAGAGAATCAGGTCTTGTGGTATTTCGTGTTAATGCACGTATTGAACTGTATTTATTCAGCTGTGCCTGACATCAAGGGAAAAACCGACATGATAGTATTGTTTTTTCTTTTACTGTCCGCCTGTGTACTGTCTATGTTCGAACAGAACAGGGAGCTTTCCAGTTCAACTTCAGAATGGAGAAGGTGTCTCTCATTCACTATTTTGATTCTTTTTATGAACCACAAAATAAAGTAAAAACTGACATAAAGGCGCCTTAATGGGCCACCAGGAGCCTCCAACACAGCTTCAGTGCTCCTTGTCATAGATTCTCAATAGGTTTCTGTGACCGGTGACTGTGAAGACCATGTTATCCAGCTGTATTTTTTATTGTATTTTTTTTATACACATCCTTTTGGTACCGTTATGTGACGTGATGCAGACAGTAGGCCATTTGTTTGCGCGTAACAAATGTTTGTGCCGGCACAAGAGTAAGTAGGTGTTGAGTAGCTCATTTAGGCAATGTGTGCCAGTCCGGCGTGATCTACGAGGAAATGGAACTGTGTCTGACAGCTCGTGCGTGAGCGCCGACCATGAATGATGGACGCTGTGCAAAGGACTGTGCGTGTGGGAGGGAAAAGAGATGGCGACATTGTCATAGTCCTAGAGCTAAAATACTGCAGCAAAATGTGGGAATAACTCAGTAAGAAGTGTGTTTGTGTGTGTGTGTGTGTGTGTGAAAGGTTGTAGATGAGTGGGATGTGACTGCCCCTCTGAGAGCCATTCATCCTCACGCATTCTCTATTTCACACATTGTAAGTAGATGATCTGCTGTGTGTGTGTGTGTGTGTGTGTGAGACATACAGTAGTTAGATGTACAGACAATCAGGCAGGCAGACGTACTTTACTGCCAATCTCTTGCGTGTGAGCCGTGTGCGGGCAGGTCACAGATGAGTGGCCAAGATGAGTAAGCTGTGACCACACTCCAAACAACTGTGAAGTTAATTTTCAGATGGATGGCCATTAGAATGGGATCCTGTGTGAACCAGCGGAGCCTCTGTCCTTTCAGGTGATGTTCAACATTCACCCTTCGGAGATATTCTAAATGGATTCATATAGTCGTCATTAGTCACCCTGTCACAATTAGTTTTCTGCTGCTCTCATATCATTAAGTCTCAATTCAGTTCACCCAATTAAATGACGTGACTTGCATGACAGTTTGTCAGACCACATTGCCACGGTGGAATACAAAACCTAAACCCAGCTAACAGGAGGCTCTCTTTAAAATGACACCTTCATCATGTCATGTCCTCCACCCTAAACTATCAACAGCCAATGATGACAGAACAGGTCATTTCCCAAGGACTCCCAAAATGACATATATAAGCGTAACCAGACCTTCGTCGTCACGGTAACAACAACACCTGGTTAACGTTGTGAATCGGTCGCAGGTTGGTTAGGTTTAGAAACAGATCATGGTTTGGGTTAAAATAACTACATTAGGTCCATAATTGAATTGACGTGTGTAACTTAAAAGTTAAAGTTAAAATAGGTCAACGTTGACTTTTGGTTTCACACGGGACACGGACTGCGGTCTTCTGAGTGAAAGTCCGGTGCTGTTTGTTCATACTAAACGACCTATAGGGTCGGGGAGGACAGTCTCATCATAATTACTACAGCCACTAGAGGTTGCCATCTAAATAAACACAAACATTGGTCATAAGAAGATGTTGCACAAATGACTGTGACGTCGCCAGGGGCGAAGTCATGGAGGAGGAGCATGTGCCGGCCGGATGGCGGAGGCGGGGACTACCAATCAGGCCGCTGGAGGAACAGGTGGGGCCCAGCTGATCCTCATCACC
>JAVQJF010015941.1:0-14590 GCA_036023855.1 Gadopsis marmoratus | reverse complement strand
AGAGTTGTAGTTTTGGACAAATACATTAATAAACATTCATATCTGCTTACAAGTACATTATAGTATGTTATAAACCATTTATTACATGTTTATATACTGCTTATAAATTATATATAATCGGGTTAAAAGGTGTCACCACTGAGGGTTAACAATATGTGTATCCTTTGCAATTTTGAATGCCATACGCACATTGTTTTATAAAATAGATTTGTGATGTTTTGGGGTAAAATGTAAGTAATGTCAGCTTGTTGTGTCTAATGCTGGGTTAAAGATATAGCCATATTTAATTTTGGGTAACAGCAATATTTCAAATTGAATACACATGACATATAAACCGACACAGTGAGGTGAAAGCACTTGTTTAGCCGATGATATGATGTTGAAATTAATCCAATCGCCCCATACAGACAGCCATGCCTGTGGTGGAGGTGATCTGCAGCCTGATTGGCTGGTTCTGTCTCTACCTGTTGTTCTGCTGTACCTTCGCTCAGCGGGGCCCCGAGTGGAACTGTCGGCTGGTCACTTTGTTCCACGGGGTCCTCATTGTGCTGCTGACAGCGTATGTCGTCTTCATAGACGGACCCTGGCCCCTCACACATGCAGGTCAGTGCTATATTGAGCAATACATAAAAACAGTTTGAATGCCACAATTAACTGTAAATGCATCTTAAAATATATCTTAATACATTGTTTTTGCAATGCAGATTGGAAAAATATTAGAAATTAGATTAATTAATTAGAAATGAATTAAGACACATGTAATTAGTCAGACTGAGATGTTTGTGTGTCATTTGATTGTAAAGCTCCACATTTACCAGCTGCAATATTAAAGTGACACACACATTAATCTATCAATGATTATAATTCTGAAATGAATTCTGCACAATGAGTACTTTTACTTTTGGTACTTTAAGTATATTTTGATGCCAATACATTTAAACTTTTACCAACTTACCAAAGTATTCCTACACTGTAGTACTGCTACTTTTACTTAAGCAAAGATGTAAGTACTTGATAAAAAGGACATTTTACAGGTCAGAAAATGAGATTAGTTAACATTTATTTGTACATCTCTCTTTGTGGAGTAAATATGTGTAAACACGTAAAGGAGCAATTTTGGGTTATTAGCATAAATACCATAAAACAAGGCCATTACTCTTGTGTTACACACTGTTACACTATATGCCACTGGGATGGATGAAGAATTGCTTTATGGCACAAAGCAGGGATTCAGTTTCACTAGTCTAAATGCTTTGTCTTCACATTACATCTGACCCTGTTCCTATCTTTTCCCCAGGTACAGAAAACACTGAGCTCCAGACCTTCGCCCTGGCTGTCTGCCTCGGCTACTTCTTCTTTGATTTGGGCTGGTGTTTGTGCAACCGCACCGAGGGACCCGTCATGCTGGCGCACCACGCTGCAAGCATCATGGGCATCCTGCTGGCTCTGCTCATGGGAGTGTCAGGCTGCGAGACCTGTGGCGTTATCTTCGGCAGCGAGATCACCAACCCCCTGCTGCAGACCCGCTGGTTCCTCCGCCAGCTGGGCCTCTACGACAGCCTGCTGGGCGACGCAGTGGACCTGCTTTTTATTTTGCTGTTCGCCACTGTGCGCGTGGGAGTCGGCACGGTGATGTTTTATTGCGAGCTCGCCTCTCCCAGGACCACGGCGGTAATGAAGCTCGGCGGCGTGGCTATGTACGGACTGGCCTGGGTGTTCATGGTGGACATAGCCAGATTTGGCTACAGGAAAAGTAGGGCCAAGTATAAAAGGTGGCTAGAGAAACAAGCTCAAAGCAGTCAACACACAAGTACTGGATGGACTTTCAGACAAGAGTGACTGAAGGAATTCATCTTAAAGACAGTTAATCTCCGTTCATGCTAGGAAAACAAAGGCATACAAAGCGTGTGTGCTGCCTCTGTGTGTACGTACGCATGCTTACATGGGATTGCTTTATGGCACAAAACAGAAAAGTGATCCTACAGTTACTCTGCAGGGAACATGTTTGGGGTTTTTTTAAATCGCAGCTACGAGTCCTAATAAACCCCGTTCACAGAAGACATGTTGACACAGTAGGAAAAGCACAGGTGCAAATGACAAAATAAATGATGGCTGAATTCCATTTAGCTGATGCAGTTTCAGGGTCCTGGTGTTGTGCATGATGGCACGCTGTCACCAGGTTTCCATCCAAATGAAGCGCAAACCCTAAACTGAATTTTCAGGAAACCGACAAAAGATAAACACAAACTCCATGACGTTATGCAAATATTGGGGGGTTCATCAGGGTCAGCAGTAGGTGGAGCTGATTTCTTTTAATTAAAAGAAGAAGACACAAAACTTGACGTAGTTAAAAGAGCTCTAGATGGAAGAAAATGTAGAAACATGATGGAAATATGACATTTATGTTCTGTTCATGTATTAATTTGAAAAGGTGCTTCCTCGTCGACCCACACAGAATGTTTGTCTTTTCAGCGGACGGACGCTTGAGTGTCTTTTAAGTCACACAATTCATGTTTGTCATCATTAATTCACTAAATCTGTTTCCAATGCACTTTGTTGCATTTTGCTTCTATAAATAAACCACATTTTTCCACCTCAGCCAAGCAAATAAAAGTTTTTGCGATATATTAGAAGTTTTTTTTTTTAATGTTAAGCATTTCCACTAAGGTTTTTTTTAAGTTAGGAACACCTGTGGCTTTTTTTCTTTTTACTAGAACATGTTGAAATGTCTGCTGTGAAAAATTAATAACTACTTCAGTGAAGGCACCAATTAAAATCATCCATGTTTTTTTATGCTAATTCTAACAACTTTTCATAATAAATGGCAGTGATGCTCATGTTCAAAATGTAGAATTACTGCATCAACGCTTGATAGGACGGCCTTAAATACTTTTAATCTTGAAAAAAGATGTGTCAAACTGCTTTTCCCTTTTTTTACTCCAGTCTACCAAATGTGCTTTGTAAACAGATCTGGTTTTCTAGAGTTTTTTATATTATTTTTTTACATTATCTCAATCCAGCAAACCAGCGTTGACTTCAGTCTTACTTTTGTTTCATCTGCGAGAGAATCACCTGCTACAAACTGAAATGTGAACTGACGTGAAAGCAGAAAGATAGCTTATATGTCAAAATGAAGCTTTTGCGAAAAAAAGGTTTTGTGCTAAAATAATACTGTAAGTAAATGTCAGTTTGTTACTTAATTAGTCGCTGACTTTCATTCTATCCACTTTTTCCATCTTGTCAATAATCTCACGACTTCTGTTCAAAGTTCACCAAATTAAATTTAAGACTTTTTAATTCCACAGGCAATGAAATGCAACCCCCCTTTTTTTTTTTACGATAACACCGACCAAGTATGAAAGTATGACGGAAAACCAGTGGGGGTGTTACGGTGTAGAATTATTAATTTAGTTTCCAGCAGTATGTAACAACATTTTAATGATATTATCAATGAAATTAATGCAACGTGGACCTGAATAAGCTGTATTGAATGGATGGATGGTTTAGCCAATTAAAACAAATTACAAAACTAAGTAAATTAATTTAAGTAAATTAAAGTTTTGGCTAACAGCACCACGAGACGTTGAGTTTCCTAGCTTCTGCAGCTGCAGCTCTGAGGGTCACAAAAATCTCACTTTTAGTTAATAGATGCATAACGTCTAGAGCGGGCAAGAAAACACATGAAAGACTTTTGTCAATTAAATTTAAGACCTTTTAAGGCCTTTTTCCTCCCCACTCTAGATCAGCTTAAATGAAGACACTTTTGCCAGTCTTTCCCTCCAGATCCACTTTAAATCTCCTCGCTGAAGGGAGTTATTTGTGCTCTCGACATGGTCAGCCAACATGTTAACAGGGTTAATAACAACATAATAAAATACGACATTTTGAATAGAACATTTTATAAGACAGTCGCAGATTAATGCTGCATGGATACCTTACCCTCTTTTTAAGTAGCTTGTGTTAAAACATTACATGATTGCATGGTGTAAAAAACAAAACACACAAAACCTTTGATATATAGTACAGCCTTAATTGTATATTATATTCCTTTACAGTGAAAAACAGTCCACAATTCTTTTTTATATTCTTATCAGGTTTTTTTTCTCTTCCTTTTCTTGTATTTTGTCCAACAATCGAAGCCATAATGTCATATGTGCAGTCTTGTGGCCAGTGATTAATTGAGTCTTTTCAGTCCAACCGTTAAAGTGAAGGTCAGAGGTTTGATGAGTAGCTTGATCTTTGTAGCTTGTGCCTTAAAAGGGATGCACATGGCAAAGAGCTGGAGAAGTGAAACATATAACAGAATGGTGTTGAAAGCCGATGATGGCTTTTAGGAGTAGCCTGTTGCAGAAACTGAAATGATCCTGGTGAAAACCCTCCTCACAATATTTCGGGGGAATGAAACATACAAGTCTTAGCAGTGTGATGAGTCACCTCACTGTGCTCACTGTGTGGAGGCCAGTGCAAGTAAGAGCAAAAAGGTCGGTAATACAAATTGGAAATAAATGTGCACAAGTTCTGATAAAGCTTGTAGTAGCTACAGTATTTTATGGTGTCTTGTGCTCTCAGATGTATTCAGCATCAGAAAAAACACCAGCAGTTATGCACCATGTGAAGAGGGCTCATTTTGATAAAGATTGCACTGTATTTCTTAAAACAAACAGGATAGCCTATCAATATTGGCCAAATTGTCCTTACTGCATTGTGCCAAACTCCAGGTATGTTCCTTTGCTATATTATGCTACACTGAAGGACCATGGGAAATGTTCAAATCTGGGTCATTTTTATGCTATTTGCTCGTGCAAACTGGATCCGTCAAAGGGTTTAGCTTTGCAAATACGACAATTTTTCATTGAAAATTTGTGGCCAGTCTATCACCCTGGACAATAAATGATCCTCTTATAAGCATTTTTAAAATTGGTATAATTCGTGTGTTTGAGGGAATATAACAAATCTGCAATTTTGAGAAATGTGCTTCTTTGCCTTCTTGTCTAGAGTGAGACAAGAAGATCAATATCCCTTTCATGTGTGTGCGTAGCCTAGCCTAGCCTAGCCTAGCATAAAGACTGGATGTAGGGGGAAACAACTAGCCTGACTCTGTTAAAAGTTCAAAAATAGGCCTACAAACACCTCTAATAAATACAGAAAATATAAATGTGGTTTTAGTATGTCCTGACAGAAAACTCCGATCAGAACTTCTGTGCAAAGCCTCCAGCTATAGCGTGGATTGCCATATATGAAAGGTGAGTGCAGGTTTGGGTCTCTGTGCAGACATAATGATACCAAACCTGGCAACCTCACTGTGATAACAAGACTGTAGACAGTCTCTGCACCCGGCTGTTTTTTTTTTTTTAGTTCCAGCAAATAAATCCCCCTACTGTCATTACATTTCTGTTTGTGTACCGATAAAACAAACAAAGTAGAACATGCTAACTAGTGAACTTAAGAGGTGCTGGTACAGGCTAACTGTTCCTCCTCAGTTGCAGTTTGTGCTAAGCTAGGCTAAAGACATACAACATAAAAATACTCTTGGAGACATCTGGGGATGGTAGTAGTGGATGATACAGTCTGTTGTACTATTTCTGTGAATGCTGTTGAACTTAAACATTATCAAAGGAAAATTTGACACTTAAGGGCTTTTCAGCGCTGTTACGAAATAAGGAAGTCTATCGTCAAGCATGTTATACTATGTGGCCTGCCAGTCTGTATGCCAGTCTCTATGTACAGTAGAGGTTATCTTATTTATTATTGCAGACGTTTATATCAAGCTTACAGCAGTGAGTCCTGAACAAGACAAGCTACCTTCTCGATCCTCAGCGAATCATCTTGGTCGCTGTCAAGTCTCTATTCATCTCTTAATGCTTTTCGGCTGTGCACCTGTGTGACTCACACACTTGACTGTGGCTTTTCCACTTCATATCTCCAGTGTTTAAGAATTTATGCAGTTGATTATTATTATTATACAGAAACAAGCCAAGCAACTGAATTGTCCTCAGGAACATCCACAGCATCTCCTCCAAAGAAGGAGATTTTGAGTTTATAGTGGAACATTCCTAATAATTATGATAATGTCTTCATCTACATGCCTGAAGTGGAAGATCAGACATTAGGCCTCCATTAACGGTTGAAGATTCATCCAGAAGAAAGTAATCACGGAGTAACATGAAACTTGCCTCACACGGCCGAGAAAGCAGGAAGGCTTTCGTCACTGAATCCGATCTGAAAAATATAGAAAGACAGAGTGTTTCAGATTTGCTGCAAATGTACAAAAGACTGTGGATGAAAATCAGCCGATTGATCCAAGTCGCTGCGAGAAGTGAAACACACACCGTTGTTGTCATCCGAGTCAGTAGCCGGGTCGCTGTGCGTTTGTCGCAGCTCGTTGTACTTCATCTCCACCTCCTGGAGGCAGATCATCACAACAAAACTCACTGTGGTCCACAGATCAGGCAAAGATGCAGCTAAACAATCAAAATGTGCAGCATGTGCTAAAGTGAAGGAATCAATAGACGAATGAGGCCAAATGTGAAAATGTTACATAGCGGAGAGGCACAGCCTCGGTATTATCAAGCCATTTCCGTCAGTTTATCGCTGTGAAACTAGAGGCTTTTGTCTTCAGTACGTTATTAGTAACAAGCTTATATTACACTTTCACCAATAGTGGCTCTTTGTGAGTTATATTGATATTTGTCTGATTGTGAACACTAGGTTTTCACTATTTAGTTCAAAGTACTACAGTACTACTAAAAAAGTATTTAAAAGTTAAGTGTAGTTTGATTTTAAAAATTAGACTGTTCCTCTTAAAAGAACACTATGTTTTTTCCCCCCCAACATATCCTCACCAGTTTTATATCTTAGTGGTTATATGGGAAGCTATGTTTATAGTGTTTCTTTTTAAACTCTGCTCAACCAGCAAAAAACAATAAAACACAGAACAAAAAAAACTAAACCATTCTGTGCAGAAATATGCTTGTCACGCTTCTCAGCATAAATAGCAGTTTAGCTGGTGAGAAGTTGAGGGGAAATACGTGCTCAACTTGTTGGGTCTACAAGCATCACTGATCTCATTCATCATCAGATCATCTGCAATATTCTTTATTATGTCTGACATAAGGGTCGCTGACTTCCAGCAAGGGTTTCGCACCACTTATTGGGTTTGTGACAACACTGTGTGTGTCTGTGTGCACGACAAACAAAAAGCTTCCAACGACAGGCTATCAGTTCAGTGTGCTGTACCTTCAGATACTGTAGGTCGGCCTGTAGGAGGCGCAGGTGGGTCATGAGCTGCCTGCTGAGGTTGGGTCCGCCGTCGCCCCCTGTCTGCGAGGAGGAGGACAGCAGTTTCCTCATGTCGATCCCCACGTCACATCCTACTCCCCCATCATCATCAGTGCTGCTCTCCTCAGAGCCCCCACCAAAATCCAGAACCACAAAACCACCTGGGCAGAGGAGCAGAACAGGCGAAAGGAGTCAACAATAGTTTTTTGTTTGTTAGAAACAATAATCACAAGGGAATACTTGATTGATACCACTGTCATAGCTGACATATCTGTCTGTAAAATATAAAGTTACAGCCAGCAGACTGTTAGCTTAGCACAAAGACTTGAAACAGGGGAAGCAGCTAGCTTGGCTCTGTCCAACGGTTGCAAAATCCTCCTACCAGCACCTCTAAAGTTGATTCATTTATACGTAATACGTTGTTTGTTTAATCTGTACAACAGATGTATAAACGTCAAGTCATAGTTAGCTGTTTTCCCCTGTTTCCAGTCTTTATGCTAAGCTAACTGGCTGCAGAATTATGTTTAACAGACAGATGTGAGCGTTGTATCAGTATTCTCATCCAGCTCTACGCCAGAAAGTCAGTAAGCGGAATTCCCAAAATCGAACTATTCCTTTAACCCTTTATGTTATGAAAACGTTAACGGTTCCCTCACCATTGCGTTCCGTTGTGTCCGACAGCCCTGCGTGTCCTGAGGGGAGCAGGGGGTCGTCTTTCTGTGAGCTTGCAGACGCTCGGCTCTCATCAGTCGCAGCAGAGGGTCCCTCAGGGCTCCCAGGCAAAGAGGCACTCAGCTGACACCCACTCTGCGTGTTGTCCTCCGTCTCCTCCTCTGCCTCTCTGCTTATCATGTGGTTGAATAGAGCCTGCTTCAGCATCGCCACTAGAACAAAGAAAAGTGTGTTCTTTTCTAATGTAAATGTCATCCCATGAGCTTTTACAAGAATATTATTGTGACAGATATCTCAAAATCTAGTCAGAAAAAACCCCCCCCAGAAATATCTGCATGGCCAGATACAACTAGAGAGGTAGGTTAGAAAAAAACGTTGCTGTGATTTGGGTGAATTGACCCTTTAACGTGGAACTTACATGTCCTGAGAGCCTCTTCGCCTTTGGAAGAGGGTATGGCGAATGAGTTGTGGTCTTGGTTTTCAATGGCGATGCCCTGGCGTGAGCGTTCCTGCATGAAGGACAGTCTGTCTGCCAGCTGCCCGTCCAGGAAAGCCTCTAGCTCTGCTTCATCCACCTCGGCATCATCCTCCTCCTCCTCCTCTTCATCCTCCTCGTCCTCCTCCTGTCTGTCTGCTAGGGACAGATCCTCTTCCTCGTCTTCTGATTTCATGTCATCAAACGGGTTGATACTTGGTGGAGCATGAATGTCTGGAGAAGAGGCAGCATCTTTATCTGGGTACATTGAGATTTGGATTGAAAGGGTGACACAGCGTATGTCAGAAAAAAAAACAAAAACATTTAAAATACTAAATACTTTGTGTAAAAGAACTGAAGCTATGAGGTATGTCACCTTCATTATTCAAAAAAAAGATGCATTTGGATTGTGTTGATGTTGAACCTCTTGATTTTGACTCAATGGACAACCGTTGCAATCATGCAGTTATTTTAATTATAATCATTCATTTTTAATTATATTTTTCAATTAATTGATTATTTAGTCTACAGAGGTACACGTTTAAGGTGACATCTTCCAATTGCTCGTTTTGTCCAGAACTCAAAAGATATTCAGTTTAAAACGATATGAAACAGAGACGAGCAGAAAATCTGAAGTGACTAAAATTTTTATTAATAAGTCAAGAATTGACAAACACTTACAGAAACTTAATTCAACCACAGCTTCAGTACCTGAAGAATGGATGCTTCCACTTGATGTGCCGTTAGGATCTTGGCTCGCCTTGGGCATCCCGTGTTTGATGATCTCTATGGCGTCCCGCTCAGCACTGAAATGCACCCAGATTAGAAGCAATGAAATAAAAATACAAAATACAGCAATTTAACTGACTAAGTGGCAGCGTTAGTGGACTAACTCAGACTGAGCTGGAGGTGTGTCTCTGTTGTGAGGTTTGGCCTTCATGGCGTCAGCACATTGCGTGATCAGACACTGCCACCTGGATGAATGAAGGTGACACAGCAGGATGAGACGGAGGAAACAGATGACATGCAGCCATGTTTGCTTGTGGTGCGAGACTTACGTCCTCTGATCGGACACCGTCTGAGCCATCAGCTCATAGATCTGAGCCCCGTTTTCCGACATGGACAGCACGAAGAAAGACTTGTTGTCTGATGAGGACAAACGCACGTATTACAGGAGTTACTTATACATACATAATACTTAATATACTCTGTAAACACAGGAATTAATTAACACAAACTAAGCACAAAGCTCTGAAATCTAAAATCACAGGATTTTAGCTAAATGCTAACATCAACATGCTAACATATAAACAATCAATGCTAATGTGCTGGTGTTCAGTAGGTATGTTTTACCAAGTTCACCATCTTATTTTGTAACATTTGTTAATTTCCAAACACAAAGTACAGCTGAGGCTGATGGGAATGTCAGTAGTTCTGCAGGTATAAACAAAAGTATTGGACAAAATAGCATTTTGAGCTAGATGATATGTTAAAGGGATCACCAATGTCATTAGATGTCATCCTGTCGGGAGCATGAATGTGTGCACCAAATTTCATGGAAACTGTTGAGACATTTCACTCAAAACCACATGGTGGTGCTAGATGAAAAGTCAGGATATATAACCAAAGTGACAAAAATTCATCCTCTGGAGACACTGAATATTTGAGGTGAATTTCACTGCAATAGCTTTTTACATTATCTCACTCAAAGTCAAAACTGGGAACCTCATGCTGGGTTTTAGGGAATCACCAAAACCCTTGGGATTCATCCTGTGGGGACAATCCGGACTCCATCTGGTACTTGCGGAGATATTTCAGTCTGGACCAACTGACACTGCCATCACCTTATAGTCCTGCCGCTAGTGCTGCTACCCAGGACTGATTCACTAAACCATAAAAGGTTCAGTGCAAAACAAAACGTAGTTCTCACCAGTTGCTACCGGACGAACCAAGACAGTGTTGAGTTTGATGACGGGGCTGAAGATGTGATTGGTGTCGGCGACACTGGCCAGATTCTTGCCGTGAAATTTGAGGACCAGACGCTCGTCCTGTTTCTGCAGCAAAACC
This sequence comes from Gadopsis marmoratus, assembly GCA_036023855.1. Classification (NCBI taxonomy): domain Eukaryota; kingdom Metazoa; phylum Chordata; class Actinopteri; order Centrarchiformes; family Percichthyidae; genus Gadopsis; species Gadopsis marmoratus. The sequence goes on along the minus strand of JAVQJF010015941.1, from coordinate 4,098 downwards.
AGAATGTCTTCCAGGAGGATCGTGTACAGCTCTGAAAGGAAGACACTGGTGATATAAAACTGTATGTGTGTGTATATATACTGTATATATGGAGGGAACTGCTGTAAATACACAATTCATCCACAAGTGGAAAAGTTAATTTTGTATTTTCTTTAATGTTATTCTCATATACTAGTGTGTGCATGTACCAATTGCTTTGTCTTTATTGACCTTCCAGGACAGCGGTCCCTCATGCACCATCTTCCTCTTGGTCAGGTCCAGATTCTGCAGGACAAGAGTCAACTTTAAATAAAAACAGCAGCTCAATTAATAACCTCAACATCTCACCATCTCCCATGACTAGATAGAGTACAACAAATGGGACTATAATATATCCGACACGCATCTACAACTTTTGTTTCATCTGCTGAATCAGGGACAGACTTTACATTGAGCTCATTGCCATATATGTTCAGAGAATCTGGGATGAGAACTGGTTTCCCACCTTCAGCTCCAGGATCATGGGGTTTTCACTCTGTTTGAGAGACGAGAGGTCTAACCTTCTCTGATACTCCTCTAGTCTCTGTTGAGAAAGAACACAACTCGTCAAATGCTTTTCAATCCCCGAAAAATGTGCAAATAAAGCCCCACATTTTTTATCTGCTGTCGCAAATAAGTGTAAAACTTAACCGACTCAAATGTTTGTACCTGTTTGTTCTCAGCCTCTTTGACAGCCTGGTTGACGTGGTTAAGGATCTTTTTGCAACACTCTCCAGCTCTCTTCACCTTCTCCCTCTCCTCACCATCTTCTGCGGGAAGATAAAAAAAACACAAGCGACAAGCTGCTTGAGCTCCAACCAAAACCCTCTCATTGGTGAATAATCCACTCGATTACAAATGTCATGAGCAAAAAGACACCTTCACACTTGTGCAGTTTATACCTGTGTACTTGGCGATGTTGTCCAGCAGGAGTGGGTACTTGGTCACTCTCTGCATCTCCACAGGAATGATGTCTTTAAGCTGCAGCCTGCGACACAGACGGTTGCTCTCAGCTTCCTGAAGAACGACAATATGGAGAAATCGACTTCAAGAGCGGAAATCGACTTCAAAACAATCAACTGATATTTTTTGGTGGAAATCTGTAAAAAACAAAACAGTGAGCATTACATACACTCTAAATGAGCCTATATAAGTCCCTTATAATGTTGACTTGCAGGTGATTCCAACACATGAATATACAATTACAATAACATTACTGTTGGCTGGTAATCAATACTCATATTGACATTGATATAACATTTGAAAAAGGGAACTATAATTAAAAAAATTCATTTTCAGTGAAGATTTATTTTGATTACAATCGAATACAGTTATTTAACAGCTTCACTCTTAACCTTTGACAAAAAAATAAATAAAATCAAATCTTCCCACAGCGTCCAGTTACGAGTTTTTCCGGGGCTGTCAACCGCAATCTCAAGTGTAAATGGAGTTAAGATTAACTGCGATTTTAAATGAACTTTCTCGCTCATTACACAATTCACTTCGATACTGCCCGCCCCCTCAAAATGAACAATTTCTCAGAATAATACAAACAACTACAATAAGAGAAAGTAGAGGCGTTAACCTCCTCTTAAAATTTGTTCACTACATCAAATCCAAGTGTCCCTTCCTGGCAGTACACTGGTTTATTCCGTTGTGCTGACCTGCATGAACAACGTGAACCTCTGGTCCTTCTTCTGCCTGCTCTTGATGAGCTCCAGTGCAGACGGCTGGTTGCTACAGAAAGTTCCCACTGCTCTTTTTATCTTCTCCTCTTCCTCCCCGCTGAACTGGAACCAACACACAAACACACTGTACACGCATGTCTTTACCTAGATCAACTTACAAATTCATGCAACGGAATGATTGTCAATTGTTGCGTTACCGTACTTGTCCACTGTAGATCATGCATTTGATGAACATTTAATTTAAAACATCCGTAAGTTAGAACAACCAGTCTCCCAATATGTTAAAACTCCTTAATAAATTCCTTTTGATACAGTGTGTATAATAATAGTATTTGGCCTTTTTCACAGGGTGTCATTACTATTTTTTTTTTCCTTTCATTTCTACACATAATGTGGATTATTGACCTCCAACTGCAGAGACATCCAGACAACCATATACTTTGAATATTATATATTACAGTAAGATACAGTCCTTTATCTTGGCCTGATGAACTTTGGCTCATTTATAGTTTTTTTTGCCAGCATCTCACTTCGCCCTGTGGTGAAGCCTTTAATCTGCCTCCTGCATGAATCGAAGCTGTTCTTACCCACGCCAGGAGATCGTCTGCGATCTGACCAATCACCGATGTCTCACTCCTCTTCCTGATTGCCGTCATTTGCTCCGTTACAGAAACTGTGGATAAACGTGAGACAAACATTCAGTATCTCGCTGCTGTTGTTGTTACTGACAACAAATAATGCACATTAACAATTATAAATAATAAAAAATAAATAAAATCACAACTACAAAAGGTTTTAGCGCAATATTCAGGAAAGCACATAGAACAGTACATGTTCTAAAGAGAGTAGGCTCATAATGGCAGCATGTCATATTGGTGTAACATAAACTTTCTTACACCAGAGCAGGAAAACGATGCTCTTGTGCGAGAGGTTTTTGTCTCAGCATCTCCCAGGCAAATCAGTAATACAGATAATAGAATAATTCTATGATTTGCGCTCATCCCTCTGTGGCATGCAGGGTAGTAAGTGTGTGTGGATGACATCACCATGCAGCTGAATGATTTCCTCCAGGTTAATAAAGATGTGTTTGAGGTCTTCCGCGGGGAGGATCCCATCTCTGTTCAGCCTCTGGTAGAAAACGCAGTCCAACACCTTCAGCATCCGCAGGTGTGCACGCTCAGTGTAGAAGAGCTCTGAGGGTGGACAGATGCAGACGAATGAGGGTAAATACTGCGTGCATGTTTGACATTTGTGAAACACTGGCGACTCACCATTGATGACTTCCTGCCGTTTGATCTCCTGCGGCGTCAAGCTTGCCAGGACGCCTCGGCTCACCAGACTCTGCCAGTTCAGAGGGTCCTCTTCACACTCCATCTCACCTCCCTGGTCGTCTTCACTCTGGATATCCGCACACTGCACCTCCATCCTACAGCAGGCCGAAGACAAGGAGGCAGAGAGGCCATTACAAGAAGAAAAAAGGTGCATGGGGGATTTTATACAACCATCATTCTCATGCTAATCTTTATTTATTGTACTAAATGGTTATTGTGTTAGAATGTTCATTATCATGACTTATTTTCTCAAACTTGATACCCCATTCTCTCCTACCGTGATGGATTATTTGTTTCATAATCAGTTAATCATTTTGGTAAAATGCCCCCCATAAAAAATGCTAGCTCAAGCTTCTCAAATGTGTGGATTTGCAGCTTTTATTTGACTCATGTGACAGTAAACTGAATATCTTTGGGTTTTTAATGTCCTCTCTCTCCTGCTCTCCAGATTAATCACAGTATATTCTGTTAAAACGTGGTTACATGGCTTCTGTCTTCTGTCTGTACTGTTACTTTCTCTCAGAGCACCTAAATTCCACCCCATGTGTCCCTGGTGGAGTGGGACTATCCAAACCCTGTAAATACCTGAACGTCTCCTGGTCTTCCTCCTGCAATCCCTCCAGGTTGGAAGGGCTGAAGTCAAACTGAGTGCTGGACGGACTGGAGACGCCGTCCTGGTGGTCGCCAGACTGCATGCCCTCTCCCAGTCTGGGCTGGATGCAGAATGGAGACACATCTGAAGAGTAAAGAGGAGAGCAGCGAAACACAAAAGGAAAAAGTCAGGTCTAAGTCTTGTTTTCCCAGAGTCCACGCAAATATTCATGTATTTACAGGGTTTGGATTTGTTAAAAGGGCATGCAAACCTTTTGATCTTTGTCAACTCCAAACATGTCAGTGAATGAACAAACACAAAGAATTATTATTAAAAATCACCACACTGTTTTTATCCTGACAAGCGGCAACCTTAATGTATTTTATCAAAACTAATGGCACTGAAGATTTGTTCTCTGGTACAACGAGGAATATCTAGTTGATAAAGTTGAAATATTTTGAGAGAATTT
>JAVQJF010015940.1:0-13921 GCA_036023855.1 Gadopsis marmoratus | reverse complement strand
GTTGGTAGAGAGCAGGTATCTCAGAATCCCCCATCAGATACTGTGCAACAGACCATCGGTGGAACTGGGTACAGGTTTGAGTCTAGGACTGATTAGTTGACTCAGTTGTTTTCTTTGGCACTTTTTATTTTGACTTTGAATAAAACTACCTTTTATTTTTGTAAACATGGGGTTTGATGAGACCTCAAATTTTTCAAATGTTTTATTGATGGTAAATAAACCTGCCCTCCTGACTGAAATCAGAGGGTAGTTAGCAAACTTAGAAATGCCTGCTTCACTAGCTCCCAATCTGTTTTCTGGTCAGCAATTTGAACCGGCAACTTTCAGCCTAGTTGCCCAGCCATTATTTCTACCTGCCCACCCAAATATAGCAGGCTGGAACCGGCACTGCTGAAAAGCAGGACTGAGTGTTTATTACAGTAATATAATTCAGCCAGAAGTTTTGTCTGCTGTAGAAACAGTATTTTAGTGAACAGCTGAGTTTACAAGTGCAGAATGTTGTGTTACTGATTCAAGACAACTTTATTGTTATTGTGGTCAATAACAAACACCTCTCAGAGTTCCTGGGTCAATATCTAAGACCTTAATTTTTCAGTTTTGAGCTCATTGTACAACTTACATTTCCAAATGGATGTGTTTAATGAAAATATAAACATGTCAACAATATCTGAAGCCATGGTAATGGTACACAGCAAAGATGGCGGCAGCTGTGGCCTCAGAAAGGATAAAAGATCAAACGACTAGAACTAATAAACATTTTTGACAAAATTAACAAATGAGACTACAACTGGAGAGATCGGTACATAGATCTACAGTGGTCTGTTCCTGCAGGAATGTTCTCCATGCGTTCTCTATGTGTTCTCTGTATGTTCTGACCTCTCCCAGGAACTGGCTCTCCTCCTCTCGGACTCGGGCCTGATCCCAGACCGTCAGCTCCAACATCCGTTCTCTGAACTCCCGCTGATGGACCGGAGAGTACATGAAGGTCTGGTTCCAACGAGGTTCCACCGACTTCTTCACTGTCTTCGTCCTCCGCTTACTCTTATCACTGTGAGGAGAGGAGACAATCAACAGCCAATCACAGAGCTGGACCCACTACTGCTTATACAGAACTAGACCAAATGTTCTGCAGTTTCTAGAGCAGAACCACATGGATCAGAAAATACAGACAAGGAACCAGAGAACACTGGGCCACTGAAAACAATACCTTTAGACATGTCACATATACCTAAAGCAATACCTGTTCTAATTATCACCTGACATCAAAAACCCTAAAATCTCTTAGTGGTTAATTTTTTTTTACCTTCTGTCTGGCAGGAAGTAGATCTTGGCGTAGGGGTTCCTTGGCCGGCCGTCATCTCGGACAGGAAGTTCTTTGGCTCCAAGAACAGTGACTATCAGCTGATGCCCGAGTTTATCGTACCACAGCTTCACCTTTAAAACCAGGACACCAGCATCAAGGACAGAATCCTACACAGCTTTAGAGGAACATGCAGCCCATAGAACAACCAAGGAACCCTTCAACAAGAGGAGAAGAACCATGTGGAACAGTGAAGACTTACAGCAAAAACACCCCACAGACCACAAGCAGTACCCAATACCAGAACACAATACAACAATGTAGAACAGTATATAATAGGGACAGAACTCTCAGAATAGAACAACCATACAGAGCAGAAGCAGTAGCCGCACACTGTAGAACATCAGCAGAACCCTGAAGAACACATTAACAACCCTACAAGTCACCAGACAAACTCCATAAAACACTTAGAGCACTGTAAATAAGTGGCAGACCCCTCAACAAAAGCAACAGGAACCCTAAAGAAAAGGAGAAGAACCAAATAGAAGAATAATTGTGCACAATAGAACAGAAGCTAAATCTTATGCAGCACTACCAGAACCATGTAGAACACAAGTTGAATCATTTGGAACAGTTACTGAGATAGAACTGAAGTAGAACCCAAACAACAGCCCAGAGGGACATAAAAGAACAGAAGAAGAACCAGAGAATACAATTGGGAACCCAACAGAGCAGCAGAGCTCTGTGGAACATAAATAGAACCCTATTCTTCTCCACTACATTTAGCCTAGTTACGTTACTGGTTACCTGGCAACCAGTCGTGAAGTTACTGGTGACCTGGTTACCAGTTGGTGGGTGGGGTTTTAACTTGACTGACAGTAAACTATAAAATGGTTGAATGAACTAAAAGCTAAAACTACAGACAGAACAAAGATAAGTGGAACAGACAGATGTCTCACTCCTCTCTACATCTACAGTTACCTGAATTCTGGGAACCAAGGGATGCCTGTTCGCAGTCTGAAACAGACACACATCACCATGCAAACAGCTGTTAACTGAGAGCTGTGGGGTGTGCCATGTGGCAATGCAGAGCATGCTGGGTAAACTTACAGAGACCTGTCCCGACAGAAGGTTGGGGCTCATGGGAGATGTGATGGAGATGGACGGACCGACTTTCTGAGAGTCGAAGGAACTGGAACCTGAACACCGAACGTAGAGAAGACATGAAACTGGCTACATCAATACTTCTTTTGTTTTTACATTTTACTACTTGACATATTAATATTGTCAGTGTGGATGGTTTGATTGTTTTGATGAACTATGAATTGGGCCAAATAGTATTTTACACCTTTGTGGACAATACAGTTGGATTCTATGATTTTCTATGCATGTACAGATTGTGACACAGACATGTTGTGTAATAAACTCACTGAGGTCCAGCTGGACGTGGGCACTGTCTGCTGCCCTGGAAACATCTCTGAGGAACAAAAATCACAAACAATTTGTTGACAGAACCATCTAACAGAACAACCTTAGGTTCTCTGTGGACCAAAGCATGTAGTTTGTCATGTGTGACCCAACCGGTCAAGGCAGATGACGCCCACCCAGAGCCTGCTTCTGCTCGAGGTTTCTGCCTGTTAAAGGCAGTGTTTCCTTGCTACTGTCTCCTAGTGCTGCTCCTGGTGGAATTGTTGGGTCTATACATATAGAGATGGTTTAGAGTGGCTGTCTAACACTTGTTAATATTAAAGTAGACATTTTCTGTCCCAAACTAAGAGGAAGTGAACATTTAAAGAGCAAAGTTGTCAGTGATTCAATTAAATTTAATCCAGTTTTATTTATACAGCGCCACATCAGAACACAGTTATCTCAGGGCATTTTCATACAGAGCAGGTCCAAACCGAGTCTTTATTTACAGAGACCCAACAATTCCCACCATGAGCAGCACTAGGAGACAGTGGCAAGAACCAGAACCAGGCTCTGGGTGATCATATTTTTGTTTCTGATTAAACCCATGTTTTATAGAATGTGTCATTTTAGTGAGTGTTTATTTTCTTTTTGTGCCAGCAGACGAACATATCTGATCATGTTGGACTCGATCAGAAACTGCTGTCTAATTTACACTTGAAAGTTTTTACTTATTAATAGGTTAACTCTGCCAGCTTAAGATTTAAAAAATGTGTTGAATTTAGCCACGTTATCGCTGCAATGTTGCTGATGCTTCCATTTCACTGGCTGGCACTGATCGTGTGTGTGACCTTTGACGTACGCGATTGGTCGGGACACCACTAGCTCCACCTGTGGTTCTGGTTTGGACTCCAGGATGATGTTGTATACTTCATTAAATGTGGCTCCCTGAAGAACCCGACCGTTCCACTCCAGAACTTGATCCCCTGAGAAAAGAGATACAAAAAAGAGATGTACCTGTGATGTAGCAGGATGTTTACCTGGTCTCGAGTCCCCTTCCACCAGTGTGACCACTTAGTGTGACTGCAGTTGTTAGACTTAGTGAAGCCAGATAATGAACAGATATACCATATACAGAATACTTTGAACTTGCCCCGTAGTTCAGGCCTGGACTACGGAGCAGGATCTGGGCTCGGCAAGGTAACTTCAGGTTTAACTCTGGGTTGTCAGGGTTACAACAGTGGTTCACTTCTTATATCGCCATGGTAACTGATGCTGCATGCCTTAACCTCTCCGGAGCAGGTTATGTTGGAGATGACAGATCAGTGCGTATCAAAACGTTGCCTACTGACCAATCAGCTCTCTTCACCAGCAGAAGATCCCGTGCACCTGCAGGTTGTGACTCTTTTTCTCAGAGATCCAGATTGTGACTCTGTGTCAAAGTCATGTGACTGAGCTTCTGTATCCTGACATCATCCTCCAGCAGAGACTGAAGCACTGAAGCCTCGCACTTGTTGCACTGATGACATATGAAAGCGAATTCTGTTGTTACACTTAGTTTGTAGCTCAGGCTGTCATCTACACGCCATCAGAACACATTAATGTGATGAAATCCACAGATCCGCAGGTTATAGTCAGATCTCCTTGTGCCCTGATGATGGCGCAGTGACATCATCAGCCTTCAGTTTAGTTGCAGCTGTGTTTCCTGCGTTTAGCAGCTGCAGCTGTGTTGCTTTCAGTTGGATGATGTTTCACTTCTTTGTGTTTCTCTAATATTATAGTTTGCCCTTTGTTTGTAAAGTCGCTCTGCTGTCGGCTGCTGCTCATGTTTGTGATTGGTCAGATTCTGCAGGCCTGCCCCTTTCATGTGAGCGCGCTCATGGCTAGATTAGCAAATCCTGGGTTGGTTTATGAGTTGATGACCACTTAGTGTGATCGTGGTTGTTAGTTAGTAAAGCCAGATAACTAACAGATATCTTGGGTGTATCGAACTTGCTTCGTAGTACAGGCCTCTGGCCTCAGGTGAGTGTATACCTGGTCTCAGGTGTCCCACAGTGTCAGCCAGACTTCCTCTCTTCACCTTAGTGATGAACGCACAGAGACGACCGGACTCTGTCATCTTCCCCCCGACCACCTGCAAACACACTGCTCATGAGCAAGGAACTAAACTGCACACAGACTGAGGAGGTTAGAAGTAGAAGAAGAAGAGTGCCTCACCTTGAGTCCCAGCAGTGCTCCTGTATCCGCAGGAACCGTCCCATCCTTCATTCTCTTATTCAGCAGAATTCGGCCAATCAGACACTCTCCATCCTTGGACGGTTGCCATGTGACCGGTTGCTGATGAGTCACAGTGGTAAACATGTGTGGTTGCTTAGCAATAACAACAAACAAAAATAGTTCAGTCCAATCAGTGGATTTACTTAAAACAAACGTAAACGGTAAATGGACTCTTACTGCACTTTTCAACCGTTGAAACAATTCCCAAAGCACTGTAACAGTAACCTAAGCTTAAACAGTAGTCTAATTCACCCATTCACACACCGATGGGGACACAGTTGCCATGCTGGCCTCCACCGGGGGCAACTTGGGGTTCAGTGTCTTGCCCAGGAACACTTCGACATGTGGACAGGAGGAGCTGGGATCTAACCACTGACCCTGGGATTAATGGACGACTGCACTACCCTCTCAGCCACAGCCTTCTTCTTATTCTTGTGCCTGTCATGTTGGTGAATATTGTTTTGTCTGGTCTTGATTGTAAATTCAGTTTCCTGCTGTGGTACCCTTTCACCAGAGAAGGGCTCATGAACATCAGGGAAACAACTTTAGTGGATTTATTTCCCACTTTTCTGCTGTCATCTCTGGAATTATTGGAGATTCTAGTCAAAGGTGCCCTCACCTTTATAGTTCAAAAGACTTGGTAAGTCTAGGACTTACTATAGATATGGGTGCTGGCTCACCGTGCCAGGAACCATGATCCCACCATTGGCTCTCCATGTCTCCTAGCAACAGGACATTCAGGAGGAAAGAGAAGAGGTCAGAGGTCAAATATCATTAAAGCAGATTTGATTTGATTGATTTATGGATCTATAAAACAAAACATGTTAAAGACCATTTGTTTCTAACATGGTCCCAACAGGTATCATGAAATATAACTAGACTGCAAAAATAAAATCTCAGTTCTGTTCAAGCTTGGGGATGATTCATAGTGTTAGGAGATTTGTTTTTCCTGGAAAATGCAGAACTGACACATTAGGACTTTGTGTGAAAGACAATTGAGCAAGAATAATTAAACATCTGCAGAACTTACAAGGCTTTCATCATTATGCATATTCATTAAATACCCACACAGCTGGCTGTCAGACATCCAGAACACTAAACAGAGGTTCTTATTTCTGCCCCTGCTGGCATTGTCCTGAAGGTGACTGAAAGTCTCAGCTCTCTTTCCTCTTCAGTTAAATCTACCATCTCTATTCCAGGCGTTTCTACAGGCCAGCATGTGAGTCCTGACCAGCATGTAGATGGTTTGTTTCGCTCCTGTTTCTACCAACTGAGGAACATTTCTAAACTCAGGCCCATTGTGAGATGGATATGAGACCCTCTCTGTGATGGAGATGATTATTCACATGTTGATTTCCTCCCATCTTGACTACTGCAAGTCACTTTTCAACAGCCTTTGCAAGACGTCACTGAATTAAGATGTCTTATTTAATCTTTATTTTTTCTATGTTTTTAGCTTCATATTTGTTGCTGTCTGTAATATGCTCTAATATTTTATTGCGAAAGGTTCCATATAAACAAACGTATTACTTCAATAATGAGTTTCAACACAGCCAGAACAGAAAGGTCCACTCACTTGCTTCCATCCACCCTGTTATGTTGTAATAGTTTGATAATCATGAAAAAGAAATATTATTAATTTCGGCCAGTCTGAACTAAAACTACATCAGTGCAAACTAAACCAAAAAAAAGATCAAACAAAAATACAACAGATACAGGTGGTTCAAGTAAACTCATTAATAACCGGTCACCTTAATAAATCATAAACTTATGTCTTTGTCAATGCGATTTTTAATGTCAGGCTGTTCCACAAAACACCACCTGGTTATGACATGAGCTTTATTGACTACACGAACATACACATTATGTTGAGTCTTCTGTCAAACTGAATCAATATGACAGCGTATCAATGATGAGCTTCTGAACCTTCAGGGGGGGTCTGCACCTTCAGGGCAGTTCCGAACCTTCAGGAGGGGGTCTGAACCTTCATGGGAGTTCTGAAAATTCTGGGGGGTTCTGAATCTTCAGGGGGGGTTCTAAATCTTACACCACCAGACAAACTCATTATGTCGCCTGTAATCCATATTTAAGACGCTTTAAACACACACAGTTGTACTCACAGGTCTGTCTGAACACAATGAAGAAGAAGGAAGAAGAGGAGGAGGTAACTTCAATAGAGGAAGAGGAGGAGGATGAAGAGGGGGAAGTGACGCTGCAACTCCTCTCTCCTCTGCCTCACTGTGTAAATGGAACTGGTTGCCCTGAGCTATGCCTGCAGGCTACAGAGCAGTTCGTGCCTGGCTGTAATGAGATTAACTGCATCTGAACACTGAGCCCATCTTTCTCTTTGTCTACATTTTCATGGTTCGCTTAGTGGAAAGCTAGCTTCCTTCTCACTGCAGACTCAGCTGAAAGTTAACTAATCCTGTTAGCCTGTTGTTCGCCTGAGCTGTAGCTTGATATGTAGTTAGTTTGTAGGTCTAACGGTGATCTGATTTTTCAAACAGTAAACTGGATGCTGGTAGAGGTTGCAGAGTTGTTGACAACATTTCAGCCTTGATCCCACTACTCTCCTCCTGTCTTTCCACAAGATGAGAGCTGCCAAAATCTAACAGATCATAAAGAAATCCAGGTGATGGATCCAGAAATCCAGGTGATGTTCACCAGCCTCCTCTGCCAGGTGTACAGGCATGGTTGTTGTCTGCTTGGTCAACAGTTGCGTTATCTGTTTCTATTCTTGTATCTCCACAGTGACTCCTGACGCAGGCTGGGTAATCCACACTCTCTTCTTTTAATCCAATTCAACAACAGTGGAGCTGGTAATTCAGTGGCCAAGGAGAACCAGAACAGTCACAAGGTGGTGTTCTGTTCCTAGTTGGATCTGATTGTCAGACAGGCTCCCCTGAATCCTCCTAGGTTCTCCAGGCCTGGGCTAGTCAGATATGACTGTCTGTTGAACATTTTCCTGATTCTTGCTTCTCTCCAGGTGTCTTCAAAATGGCAGCAGCAGAGACTCTGAGCTGCTCTGTCACCTGCAGACCTGAGAGGAGGAGCCAAGAACCTTCTAAGCCAATCACATCTCATAATCTCTGACCAGGTGATTTCTGGCCCAATGACAAGGAGCCAGAAGATTAACTTGTTAGCATGACGTCTGATGAACACAGAGCAGCAGAGGAACCCCAAACAACAGAAGAACAGGAGAACCCTGTGGATCAGTGAAGACCCTAAAAGGAACCCTAAAAAAACCTAAAGATGAAAAGTTGTACACAATAGAACAGAAGCTGAATCATGTGCAACATTAGGAGAACCATATATAACATCTGCTGAATCATTTAGAACAGAACTAGAGCAGAATCCTGAGAAACAAACAGCAACAACAGCAGAGGCCTACAGAACAGAAGAACCACAGAAAACAGTTGTGAAACCCTGTAGAGCAGCAGAACCTTAACCCTAACCTAAACTTATAATCGAAAAAAAGGAACCATATTAAAAAGTGGCAGAACCCCTAGAGAAACCATGAAGACCAGAGATTTTAAAACAGAAACAAAGGCATACCCACCACCATTAGAACCTTGCAGAACATGGAACCCTATAAAACTACAAAAGAGTCACATAGAACAGAAGCAGAACCTTTTTGAACTGTGACAGAGTCCTGCAGGACAGTAAAAGAACCATATGGGACAGGGAAGAAGAGGAGAACCCGTGGGAACATCAAAAGAACCCAGAGATTTGAGAGCAGAGGCAAAGCCCTACAGAACCACAGTAGAACATGAGCTGAATCATTTGGAATGGTGGTGGGGCTCCATGGAATAGCAAAAGAAACTCCAAAGAATACAGAAGCCTCACATAGCAGAGGAAGAACTGTACTGAACGGTGACTGAACCCAAAGTAACCCTGAAACCACTATTAGAACCACCCAGGACATTAAACCTGCTATGAGATAACTTTGTTATGATATAGCGCTATATAAATAAAATTGAATTGAATTGAATTAAACCCTGCAGAACTATAGAAGAGCCCTATAAATGCAGAGCCTTCTGTTCTCTGTAGATGCAGTTCCACTCTCAGAGGCCAGGTCAGGTCAGAGCTGCCTGTGCTAATGGTTCTCAGAGTGCTCTAGTAGGAACCCTCTGGTGTCTGTTAGAGGAAGTGCAGGATAAACCTGCTTGGACTGAGTGTTCAGCTGTAAGCAGATTATCACGCTGAGCTAATTCTGTCAGAGAGCGAAAACACAAACTCAGTGTCTCTACGGTCACTCTCCTCTTCCTGGTTCCTCTCAAACAAACTGACAGCTTCGTACCTTCAGAATGTTTCATATATCATTTAATGTGTTGTCACTTTTAGCTGCAGTTAATAGACTTTTGGCCACCAGGGGACAGAAAAACATCCAAAAAATGTCTTCATGATATTTTGACTATGGTTGTATTGTATTTAAGTATTTATTTAACCTATAAAAGTTGTATAAATGTTTTCTTAATTTATGTATATTTACATAATCTATCTAATATAAATTACGAGCTGATTGATAAATATTGATCTTATAAAAAAGTATTCCAACTACCATTTTCAACGCCAACTCAATGAATAAAGTTGTATTTCTGGCTGTCTGTAAATGAAAACAGTTGAGAAGTGTTTGCAGTAGAGTTGGTGGGTTTTTTCAGCCCCCAGTAGTGTCTGCAGGACTGTCAGTTGCATGAGCTAGTAAAGTTTAAATGCTGTGAGCACACAGTGAAGCACTGAAGCTATTAGTCAGAGGCTCAAAGGAACATTTGAACATTTTGATGAACTCAGATATTCTCCCATCTGGATTTTGGTGGCTGAAAAGTCAAACTGAAATAAAGATGTAAAGATTTCATGTCTGTGCTGAAGATGGATGCCTCCTCTGTGGATCCCCTATTAAAGGATTTTTCAGGACTTTTTCAGAATTGCTCAGCTGAGGACAGACAGTGTTGTATGTTGGAAAGATTTTAAAGAATTCTGATTCTTGGTTGTAGAAATAACTGCAGATGTTTGGTTACAACGAGATTAATTGAAAAAGTGAAGACAAGGTCACATTTTCTATCTGCCCGTCCACCAATCTTTGACAACTAGTTATACGCTAATTGGCCAAAAGTATGCGAACTGCCCTGAATACCACCTCACCTCCTTTACACAGCTGTTAGCATGAAGCCACCTAGCCTCATTTAGACAGCTGTTAGCATGTAGCCATAAGTGTTAGCATGTAATCACCCAACCTTATTTAAATAGCTGTTAGCACGTGGCCACTCACTGTCAGGTTCGTCACAACTGGTGTAGTCGGGCGTGGTTACTAGCTCCTCCTCTGAACTGCTGAAGCTACCAATCACGTGCACGTTTCCCATCCTCCACGCCCTCTGTGCTGTGCTCTCATAAGCCAGCTTCCTCTTGAGGACGGAGCTTGGGTCCAGGTGTTGCTGAGGTAACGGGCTGTGGCGGGGAGATGTGGGGCTGACATGATTGGCTTCCCGGTCCACAGACAAAGAACTCTGACCTCCAGATTCGACCAATCCCCGAAGCCGATTGTGACGGAGAGCTGAGAAGAAAACAACAAGTCAGGCTGACTGCAGTCAGTGGTTATTTTTCCTGTAATGAAGCAAGGCACTAATTGGTTAACAAAAATATTCCTACCTGTATGTCTCAAGGTCAGGTGGTCAGGCTCAGTGGTTGCCAGAGAGACATCACTGTGGCGGCGTTGGTGGCGGACCCTGCCAACCTGAGCCAACATCCTCATGGCCTCCTCGCTCGGCTGTGGTTTCACCGGGTAACGAGCCAGGTTTGGGTCGCTGCGGTAACGAGCCTGAAACTCCTCCTCCTGCCGCCGCCGTTCCCGCTCGTCCTGAATCTGGTCCAGAGGGTAGTCCTGAACCGAGAGAGGAGACAAAGATCAACATCATAATCATCAGAAACCAGTCTATCAGTGTAACGTTCTGTCAGCGCCCCCTACAGGCTGCAGGGCCATGATGGTTTTTCTGTTCTTACAGTCTGAACAGCTTTGGAGCTAAACATACAGTTTGTCCTGAAAGTGGCGCTAGAGGTAACATCACGGAGTCATTCAAATCTAAAGGGATCATCCTCTGGAGAGCAGGGAAGAGATCAGGAACATTTCATTGAGTCTTCAGTGAAATATGATTTTTATTTTTAATCTGATGAACAAAAATCAGCTACGACACTTTACATTTTTTCAGTAGCTTCATTTCATTCTAGTGACCTGTAGCACCAATAATGTAATAACATTATAACAACAATTAGAATTTTATTATGTTATTACAACAAAGCATCACAATACAACATGACGCTTGTGAAAATCTGAACTGAATTCTGACTGAATCACATGTGAATGAAAACACACAACATAAAAAAAGAATGAATGTATTCAATACATTTTTACTTGTACTATCAGACTCACCTGTGAGTGCCAGCGGCCTCGTCCATCTCTGATAGGTCGCCTACGGCCCCACGGCTCTTCCTCCCTGTTGCCATGGTAGCCGCGTGGTGAGCGAGCATGGCGGTCTGGACCGTGATCAGAGGGCGAGCGAGCCATCCTGCCTCCCCCACCATCGTAATACAACCCAGAGGGGCTCGGGTTCCTGTCAGTCACACAGAATGGACCAATCAGAGACGAGGAGGAGGACTGTGTGTAATGACCACAACACAGACTTCTACAAACTGTGACCTGTTTCTACACAGAACCGGAACCTGGAGAACCTGGAGAACCTTGTGAACCTTTGAGGCTCTTCTGTTTCCACTGCAAACTAAAGTAAAGGAGCACTCTGAGTTAAATCTCTTTAAGCTAAAACATTGTTATTTTAAATCTTTTTTGGAAGGGCGGCTGTGGCTGAGAGGGTAGTGCGGTCATCCATCAACCCCAGGGTTGGTGGTTTGATCCCAGCTCCTCCTGATCACATGTCCAAGTGTCCCTGTGCAAGACATTGAACCCTAAATTGCCCCCGGTGGAGGCCAGCATGGCAACTGTGTCCCCATCGGTGTGTGAATGTGAATGTGTGTTTGTCTGCCCTGTGAATGACTGGCGACCAGGACAGGTGTTCCACCGCCTCTCGCCCAATGTCAGCTGGGATTGGCTCCACCACCCCCCCACCACCCTTTCGGATAAGCAGTATAATGAATGAATGAATCTTTTTTGGTCTCTGCAGTTAAACACAGATTTATTTAAGTGTTTTGTGTGTAATGCTCTGGTCCACTCGGGTTGAAACTTTACAACAAACAAATCAGGGGAACAGAGAAGCTGCTTAAAGAATATACTTAAAGTACCGAAATGCTGATTATATTAAATTATTATAATTAGCTCATTTGAATTACTTCATATTTATAAAGTACAAGTACTTCAGTGAATGTACTTTGTTACTGCACAGCATGAAGCAGCTGCATGAACAAACACATAATAAATCATTATTAGTATTAATATCTATACTATAATAATAGAAAAGTATTCAGCAAACAGAAATAAGAGTTTCTTACAGTTTGTCTGTTGAAGCTTCACATCAAGGACACGTTCAGCTCCACACAATAACTCACACTCAGCTGGTTTATAACTAGAATCTGCATCATAACATAACGGAAGCCCCGCCTTCTCTGAAACAGCCCCTCCCACACATGAAATGGTAGCACTGTTCCTCTGAGTGTGGGATTATTAATCTTTTAATCTAATTACAGTGGGAGTGTGTGTGGGGGGATGAATATCAGAGCAGGCTGCTTTTATTAATAATTCATTATTAATGATTAAAGCTTAATTTAGACCTGCAGATCTTCATCAGACAAATATGTGAATAAAACCTGACTGGCTGCAAAGAAACAAATTATTTGATGACAACATCTTCGCACATGATTTTGGTAATAATTTATCTTCGAGACTAAATTCTTTGTATTTGGATGTATTTGGATGTCTTTATATCAGGTTTGTCTCCAAATGTGTCACGTGTTGTTTTGTTCATCACTCTGTTTCTGTTTTTGGTCTGACAACATCATCTCCATGTCAACTGAACAACTCCATCTGCTGATGAAGGCCATGAGATGTGGCTGAAAGCTCTGAAAAAGAGCGGATCATGTGAGAAGAATCGATGGTTACTCATTTCTCTCTCTGGGTTCTACTGGGTTCCACTGGGTTCTACTGACCGCTCTGTGGCTCCGTTGCTCAGTGGCCCCGGCTGTCCCTGTGTTGGTGGGTATGGAACCCCGAGTGCGCTGTGGTTGACGGACAGCAGCGACGTGTTAAAGTCAAACTCCCCCGAACGAGTGAGAATCTCCTGCTTCCTCCTGCAGACGTTACAGACCCACATCACCTGGAACACACGGTGTTAATGATTGATTATTAATAACTCTGATTAATAAATCACCTCTCTCTCTCTCTCTCTCTCTCTCTTCCAGTGGATGCGGACTGCCTGCTGATGCTACTGTTATTTAGTGTAGCTGTTGTGCTGCTGATACTATTGGTTGTTTATTTTAACATCAGTAACATTGTGCTTTACATCTGTATGTGGGATTGTACTGTGCTGCTGAGTGTTCTCTTTCATCCTGCTCTCACTCTGCTCACTTTGAAGATCAGTGTGTCAGTCCTGACACCATCCCCCATGACACTATCCACCAGCTCCACCCCAGCATCTCCACCTCTCCCACCACAACAGGGACCTGGGCCACCTCAGAGTCCCCCCCCCTTCACTCCCCCACCACAGTGAGACTCTCTCTATTCTGGAGTGTCAAGAGGCAGAACCCGCGCAAGGACCCTGCTGCAGGACAAGCTGTTTCAGCTGAACATCTCAGCTGGGGAAACATGTCTCTGACTCCTGGTCCATCAGCATCGGTTCACCTACTTGGCAATAAATCTGATTCTGGTTCTGAAGTGATGAAATGACAGCGATAAGTTCAGGGCTGCAGGGAGCATTGGATTCCTCTTTGTCATTGAAT
>JAVQJF010015938.1:0-25202 GCA_036023855.1 Gadopsis marmoratus | reverse complement strand
GGCGGTCAGAGCTGGAAATTTGAAGAGGGACAGTGGATAACAGGTAATGACTTTGATAATGCTGAACACAGACCAGTGCTGTTTCTTGCTCTTACATGTGTTGCCACATCTGCTGGATCACTGTTCGTCTCTGAATGGCCAGCACAACATTCATGTTTGTTTTTCTGTTTTTGTTGAACCAGAATCTGGTGGGAATGGGTCTGGTAGGGAGTTGAAGCGTCTTAAGAAAAGAAATGTACAGCTGGAGGAAGAGAACAACCTCCTGAAACTAAAGACTGAAATTCTCATGGACATGGTAAGAACTGAGCACCTTTGATTATGTCCGTACATTCTTAATAACATTAATTCAACTCAATTCCATTTTAGTTATATAGCACCATATCATAAAGTTATCTCATAGCACGTGTTTATATAGAGCAGGTCTAGACTGACTATCTACAGAGACCCAACAATTCCCACCATGAGCAGCACTATGCGACAGTGGCAAGGAAAAACTCCCTTTTAACATGCAGAAACCTTGAGCAGAACCAGGCTCTGGGTGGGTGGTCATCTGCCTCAACTGGTTGGGTTGAGAGAAAGGGAGAGGGAAAGAGAGGGAGGTAGAGTGAGAGAGTAAGAGCAGGCAGGAAGAGAACATACAGCAGGACAGTACAGTTTCAAATACAGATGTAAAGCATTAGCAGCAGCAGAGGTACCGGTATTAACATTAATAGAAACAATAGTAGCAATACAATAGTAATATTAATAACAAGAGCAATAACAATAATAGCTGCAGCGGGTGTTGAGCAAGAGCAAGGGGAACAGGCGGTCCACATCTACAGATCCGGACTCCACAGATCCACACTCCACAGATCCAGACTCCACAGATCCAGACTCCACAGTTCAGACTCCACAGAGCCGGACTCCACAGAGCCAGACTCCACAGATCCGGACTCCACAGATCCGGACTCCACAGATCAGACTCCACAGATCCAGACTCAACAGCTCCGGAGGCAGAAACACTCGCAGACAGCAGCAGACGGAGAGAGAAAGGGATGCAGTTGAGTTTGTAACAAGCATTAATGGCATAAGAGTGTATACAGATGGCGAGAGAGAGGAGAGAAAAGCTCTGCATTATGGCAAGTTTCCCGGCAGTCTAGGCCTATAGCAACATAACGGGGGGCTCAGGGCTCAACTGAGTCAGCCCTGCTATAAGCTTTATCAAAGAGGAAAGTCTTAAGCCGACTCTTACATGTGAGGAGGGTATCTGCCTCCCATACACAAACTGGGAGTTGGTTCCCTGATGTGCCTGATTTTTGCAATGTTACTTGGGTGAAAAAAGGCAGTCCTTGAAGTTTGTTTTATATGGGAGTTAAAAGGACATATCCTGATCAAAGATAACTCCCAAGATTCCTTACGGTGGCGCTGGAGGCCAGGGCAATGCCATCAAGAGAAACTATATTGTTAGAGAATGTGTGTTGGTAGTTTTGTCTGAGTTTAATATTAGAAAATTGCAGGTCATCCAGGCTTTTATGTTCTTGAGGTATTCACCGTATGTATTCTATAAGGTGTAAAGAATCGGTCCAAGCACAGAACCTTGTGGGACTCCGTGACTAACGTGCATGGACGATTCGTCATTAATTTGGCGTGCGTGGACGATTCATCATTAACACGTACAAACTGATATTGATCCGATAAATAGGACTTAAACCAGCTTAGTGCAGTGCCTTTAATGGCAATTAAATGTTAGTCTGTCATAGAATGTGATGGTCAATGGTAGACAAGTACAGAGACAAGTCCTTTATCTGATGCAATTAGGTAATTTGTAACTTTCACCAGTGCTGTCTCTGTGCTATGATGCACTCTAAATCCTGACAAAATCCTCAAACAAGTTATTGTTATGTAGGAAGTCACACAACTTTTAAGGGGCGACTGCTTTCTCAAGGATCTTGGAGAGAAAGGGAGGGTTAGATATCGTACTATAGTTTGATTAAACCCCTGGATCAAGAGTGGGCTGTTTAAGAAGAGGTTTAATTACAGATACTTTAAAGCACTGTGGCACATAGCCTTTTAATAAGCACAGTGCTAACTAATGGTAAAACTTCTGTTTGCAGCCTAGCTGGGACAAGGGTGTAAGAGACACGCTGAAGACTTACCCGAAGAAATCATTGAAATTAATTGATGAAGGTTGATGAGAGAAAAGCAGTCTAAATGTATATCAGGTTATACAGTTGCTTCTAGGATACCTGTATTTGAAGATTTGTTAGTACCAGCTGGGGGCAGGAGGTGATGAATTTCATCTCTAATAGTTACAATTTTATCATTAAAGAAGCTCATGAAGTCGTTACTACTGAAAGCTGCAGGAATACATGGCTCAATATAGCTGTGACATTCTGTCAGCCTGGCTACAGTGATGAACAGAAACCTGGGGTTGTTGTTTCAGTATCTTTTTTAAAGGGGCAATAGAGTCAAGTGTGCCTGCACACACACAGTGAGCCTGCAGCAATATCAACAAGATGATCAATTTGAGAGGGACTAAGGATAGCACTCTGTTATATTGAGATATGGCACTGAATTAAATCCCAATGGAATCACTTCCTTGAATTTAGCCACAGCACTTTCAGATATAGACACCTAGTGTAGGAATGTTTGCCTGATGGTGTGTAGTCCAGTAATAGGAATTCAAAAGTTATTAAATAATGGTCGGATAAAAAAGGATTCTGTGGAAAGACTATTAGATGCTCAATTTCAACAAAGACAAAGAACAAGGTTGAGGGTGTGGTTAAAACAGTGAGTGGGTTTATGTACACTCTTGACAGAAGCCAATCAAATCTAATAATGAGATAAACGCTGAACTAAGGCTGTCATTATCAACGTCCATATGAATATTAACATCACCTACAATTGTTATTTTATGTTTTAAGAACTAAATCTGATGAGAATGCTTATCATTTTAATTAGCCACTCAATTACCACTTCAGTGGCTGATGCAACTGTGTATTACCAAAGCTGTTGCATAACTGATATTTCATCTTTCTTTTCTAGTTGACTGAGACGACCGTAGAGTATCACCTGATGGAGAAAGAAGTGGAAGTTATAAAGACTCAACATCAAAGGAAGAAATGGCAAATCTGATCTGAAGCCTTCATTATAACAAATGTTCTTGAATTTGAAGTTTGTTGATTAAAAAAAAAAAGAAAAAAATGATCGTTCATTTCCAAGTAAGAACAGAGATAAAATAAAGTGGTCATACTTTTTTTCATAATGAGAACTCTTGTGTGGTAGATCTTGGACCTGCATCTATTTATTGGAAAAGCAGGTGCAGCTGAATCAGATTTAGTGACTTGTTATTTCTTCTGTCCAGCATTTGTTTATATCACCGTGAATCTGAAACTGAACATCTTTGTTCAATACACAGAATACTTTATTTTACCTCTAAGGCAATTACAGGCTGACATTGTGTTTTTAAGATTTTTGTATTTACTGTTTTCTATTCAGATTAAGAGTGCAGTAATGTTGCCTAGTCTTGCATAAATAAACCTAGTAATTTGAGTTTATTCGTGACCATACCACAATAATTTGACAAAAAACAAAGATAGTATATAGTACCTTGGCTTGAGCTGATTTTTTTTGTCAAAATCCTAGTAATATCTATACAACTTTTAATATCAGATCATGATTGTGCAATATAGCTACTTAGTGAATATTTTATATCAGTAAAATTTAAACATTTTATTCTGCCTGCATCACTAGTTACACTGTTACACCGTAATAATATTACCAATACGACGACGTAATCATATTTTTATACCTTATGAAATTTGATTTCACCGAATTAGAATCTTTTTGTCGCAGCTGTCCTGTCTTTTATTGTGATGGTATAAAGCTTGTACTTCCGGTTCCTCGCGCTGCTTCACCAACTATTGCCTGAAACGGACATTTTATTGGTCAACGATGCGTGGAAAGGCCTCGTGACGCCGTCGCCATGGCGATGCTCTTACGCTTCATGGAAAAGTCCACCACCTCCCCAGCACAGGGGTATTTATATTTTCCTTATGCGCCGTTGACTTATTAAAATGTGCACACGACGCCCCACGTACATAATTCAGGCGCTGAGTTACATTTTAACGGTCTCAAAATTGCTGGTGTTGGCAAATTAAATCAAAGCCGTGCAATATATCGGAGTGTTGTCTGCTTTAGGCAAATCGGGCGTTCGCACTTGCGCAGTAGCAAGCATGGCGGTGTTTGTGGGGGAGAGCAAGAGTTCCAGCCGACACGTTTAAAGAATTTAAATTAAGTAGTTTGCATGGAGGTAAATATGTTGGCTATATGTTTTCAGTGGCACAACAGCTACTAGACCCGCCCGAGAGGCAGTCGAACGTTTCAGTTAAGCGTCAGGTACGAGTTACTCTCGCGGCTTGCGAGTGTTAGCCACCTAGCATTAGCTCACGAGCCCTGGCTTCGGTAACGTGCCGTTAGCAACGACAAACACACACACACACACACACACACACACACTGTGGCTACGTGACAGTGCTACCGGTGACATGTGCCGTCTTTCACACAGGACCTTAAGTCGTTAAAGATGCCGCTCTTTGGAAACACGTTCAGTCCGAAGAAGACGCCGCCTCGCAAGTCTGCGTCTCTGTCCAGCCTTCACACGGTGAGTTTTGGGAGAACGTGCTGTTCCTGGACAGCTGCGTTGTGCCAAAAGACTGCTTAAATAACGTGCTCTGATGTGTAGGTTCAAATAAAGGGTCTTGGTGACCCCTTATTAAATCTACACCCGTCCTTAAAGAGGATGCACAGAATAAACAGAAGCAAACTAAAACAGCTGAGATGTGCATTGTGCAACAGGGTCTGCAGCTTGACATTGTGTTATTGTAAATTGACTTTTTCTTATATAGCGCTTTTCAACCGAAACGGTTCCCAAATCTGTACCAGTAATCTAAGTTTTGAACAGTAGTCTAATTCACCCATTCACAGACCGATGGGGACACAGTTGCCATGCTGGCCTCCACCGGGGGCAACTCGGGGTTCAGTGTTCAGTTCAGTTTTCAGTTATTTGTGCACTCTACATTTTATTTTTGAGAGACTTGGTGCTTGCCATTAATTAATTAGAAGACAAGATTTGTGTCTCGGTAAAATACTGTATATAAATGTCACACAGGTAGCGTACTCTCCACAAAAAGTCACGTTTCACATCAGTATGCCTATATGAAACAGTTTATCATTTTAATGGTTTAATATGTGTTCTCAATTTGATTTGGTTTGTGCGTTTTATCCATTGCAAGTGAGTCTCTCCTGGTGTGCTCCTGAGGATTAACTAAAGTTAATGAAGAGTTAATGAATTATATGAAAGAAATATATGAATCAATATTACTGACTTACACAACTTCTACCACGGAAAGGGAAATGAAAAGAGCTGCTGTAGTGTTTTGGTGAATGAAAACCTGAAGACACTTGGCACATTGCTGGCTACAGAAACAGAGAAGTGCTTCACCTGAAGGTGAAGAGTGTGCCCATGTCCAGTTGAGAAAGCAGCTCAGCCTTGGACTTTGGGTAAGACAGACGATATCGCAACGTCTCAAAGGCTGGAACCACCAGAGCTTTCTTGGTGTTGGCCATGTCCAGCTGCACCACTGACTTCCTACAGGCCGACAGAGGTTAGATTAGATTACCACAGTATCACTACAGCGTGCATGTGCAAAATATAATAAAAAAAAGATATAAATGGCTTTCTTTTTCTCCTCTTACCTGAGGTACTCATAGAGGCCGTACATGGGCAGGAAGTCGATGTCTGATAGGAACATGTAGGGTGTGTTGACCTGCCGCATGGCCACATTTCGAAGCAGGTTGACAGGGTAGAACTGTCCCTCTTTGTAGACAATGTGATAACCGACGTTCCCGCGGCCCATCAGCACCTCGGAGCCCTGAGCATAGCGCAGGAACTGCTGGGCCTCAGCATCGGACAGGTACAGGGCCAGGCTGATGGGGCCTTCCCAGTGCTTACAGATGGCCTCCAACATCTGGAGCCTGCCGAGGATGGGACACAGGGATGAGGTGACAAAAATGCATTATTATACATGGGGGAAAAAAAAGACCCTAACGTTTTATTTATTTTGGTGTGAGCCAAAAACTCTAATAATTAATGCAAACGAAAAGTAACAAGACAGTCACTTTTTTTCCATGCCAGCTTTAATTAGTAGCCAATTTTAGGTACACTACATGAAACATCTCAATGACAAACACAACAGTGTCTCCTTCTTGTGATGATTGTGTTCTGGTAGATTCTACTCATTCATCTGGCTTTAAATAAAGTATCGAGCCCTGCGGCTGCTCCCGACGGTTTCTGTTTCTTTGTAAATAGTGAGACGTGACGCAGCATAACCATTACAATGAATCACTGTTGGCCACAGCTGTAATTGCCTTTTCTGAAGGTATAGAATAATGATATACTGACTTGATATGCTAATGATACTGATATTTGCTTTGTATCGGTTACATAAAGGAAAGCTCGAGTCTAAGCTCATATTTTTGGTCAGGCTGGCCTGCTCACGGTTTCTCATTCTGAATATGCAATAGACATCTGCTGTAACGTGGCAATGCTGGAGAGGGGAAGCAAATTCATTGACGCCATTGCTTGTCACTTTACTAAGTTAGGTACATTTCAATATTTTAAATTCTGAAGATTCTAAAGCCAAGTTCTGACAGTCTCCTTTCCAGTTCTATTGCTTCCCACTTCAGTAACTACAATTAATTTGGTACTCTATCTGAAGGTGAAGTCGTGTTATTTGCCGAGTGTCTGACACGGTTTTGGATCTGAAATGCCAATATTTCCCTCCACAGTTCCACCATGGGCATCAATTAAAACCAGCTAGCACCCCCTGGATGCAGCGATGGTTATTGCACACACTCCACAATATATTGCTGAGCAGAAGACACAACATAGTGATTAAAGCAGGGTGAAAGTGTCGTTTGTCCTCAGGGTGACTTAACCTACGATGGGGTCATTTAAACCAAAAGGTTTATTCCCCTGGGAACTCGTACCACACTAATATGTACCGCACTAGCTAGTTACAAGTATTCTGAATCCCTTATTCTGATGGTAGCAGTGAAGTTAGGGTCACGTTCCTCCTCTGCCATAAACATCCATGCCAAATTTCATGACAATCTGGCTGGTACTTAAGATATCTTACTTTAAAACATAGTTGGAGGAACCAGTGCCGAATGTCTCAGTGACATCTCATAACATAATAAGGTGAGAAAACACAGACAGTGATTTATAGAATGACAGATAAAGGACCATAATAAGGAATAATATCCTTCAAAGCATTCGAAGGAACAATCAGTCTGTTATGGTTTTTATTTAACTGAAATGGTATCGGCAGGAATTTTCAATTGTGTTGATGAATGGAATGAATGAATCTCTCTACACTTACTTCAATTACTGCTGAGATTGCAAGCTTACTAAAGAAGCAGCCTGGCTCCCAGTGTTGTTGGTGGAAGTGCGTCACACTTTGAGGTCTCCCACTTTTTGCCCTCTTTACTACCCTCGAGCCAGCAAGATTTCAGATTTCAGAGAGAGCAAGCAGAGGAGGACAACCAGACTAGAAACATGGTAGAAACAGGTATTTGTTCAGGGGCTGCAGCAGAAACAGTTGTGTCGGCTTTGAAAAATGAATATTTTTAATTCTGCTGGCAATCTCGAAATTCAGGCATCGCCTTTACTGGTAGACAACGATGAAAAAATGCAAGGACGTCTTATTCTTAATCTTAACCACATGGTTTTACAACAGGTTCTTGAGGTGGAGATAATGTACACGGACCTTTTGTAGATTTCAAGAACATCTCCACATTAATTCCTACGAATACGAGCAGCAGATTGAGAGCCCGTTAGAGATCACTATATTTACAGCAGAGAGACTTTTGATGACACTCCAGCTTTAATCCACTTCCAACAGGTTGCAAATGAGTCACTGCTGCTTAACAATATATATTGACTCCAAATACAGGGATAAAAGTAGCTGCAGACAACAACGGTATGACTGGGGTTTACTTGAGACAAACTTGCTCATATAAAGTGTTTAGGTGTAAAGGTCTAAAGGTAGTAGCGTGTTGAGTTGTTCCAAACAGACATACAGGGAGGTGGAGCAAAAAGCCTGCCATCATAAAGCGTTTTTCAGGCCAAACAGTTCTGGGGACACTCGGCGGAATTGCCCAATACATTTATTTGTCTGCTTGCATTCACACCGCTAATAGGAGCGCTGAAGCGATGCACGCTGTTTGGTTACATTGCTGTATTGCTACTTTTACTCAAGTAAAGGATTACTTTACTTATCACAATCCAGTTTTACATAACCCCGCTCTGCGCGGTTCACAGTCAGTTGTTCAGATATGTTGCCTTTAGTGACTGTGTTGTCCTAGATGCAGGGACTACTTGATCAAGCTGTTCTGCTTCACAAAAGACTTTGCCGTGCCATTTTCTGATGTGGCCACGCACTGCAGCTCTAGAAGTCTGATGGATGCAAAGTATATTGATGAAAGTAAATAAAATAAGCAGCTTCAAAGACAAATCATATTTTAATGTCCTGCCTTGGGACTTGTCCTAAGCAGTGGGGACCTTGGATAAAGGCAATAATAATAATAATAATAATAATAATAAATAATAAAGGCATTCATTCAGTCCAATTCAAATGTCTGCAGGGAGAACCATAAGTAACTTCAACAACCCAGTCCCATTATGGGAAGAGAAACTGAGAAAGAGGCAGCAGATACATACATATCACTACTCAATATATGGCCCTTTCAAATTTAGGAGGAACAGGGTGTTCACATAAACAAAATGCTAGTTGCAGAAATGTATTTATATGCCCCCTGCTCACTGTTAACGATGAAGCAAACACCACAATTACCATATAAATGGCAGATTGATGGTGATTGATGATAGAATCCCTGGGTTTTTGTTTGTGTCTCCAGAAATAACGTAACGCTCTTTATTAAATCTGACAGTGGGGTGTTTCAAATCCACTAAAAGCGCACTGTTGTTTAGATCATCAGATACTGCAGATCTGTCAGTATGCCCCATTGTCTCCCCTGTCACATGAAAAGTAAACCTGATTAGTTGCCAGGATGCTCAGAGGGCTTTCGTACGAGTGCATGTACATGGAAAAGGCCCCGGGATAGGAAACGCATCAGTGGGCGCAGAGCAAACATTCAACATGGCTAGTAACAGCGGCGCCGTGAAGAGCAAATTGGGTTCTATTCAATGGCACCTCTATCCTCCCTGCACTCCACAAGGCTCCCCAATAATAGCGACGCAATAACTTTTACAATTTGGGATGAAGGCACGCACCTCGACAATTTCTCCTTGAAGCTATTTATGGTGAGAAGCCGAGCAGTGACCTTTAGAAAGGTGGTGAAGCGGTTTGTGTCATGAATGACAGAATAGAGCTGCAATTTCAGAAAAGTCAATTCTTGGTGATTTTAAAATGCACGTGTGTTGCCCATCCCATCCCATGTCTGGGGAGTTCCTAGATGTAGTTTACTCATTTAATCTTGCACAATCAGTTAAAGGAGCAACACATTTCAAAAGGTCATGCTTGGTTCTTTCTTCTGGTTTCTGTCCAGAGAAGGTAGGTTTAGTAGATGACCATATCTTCGTATCTGAGCATAAAGCTGTTAGTTTTAAAGCTCCTTTATCCTCTTCTTCTCTTTTAAAACCTTACCCCCATCGCGCAGTCTTGCATTTTTACTGCTGACTCTGTAGCTAAATTCTTTCAAAGACTTTTCGCATGGTTCTGTCCCTATACAACACTTTCAAATTAAGTAAATTGTAAATTATTGTGACCAAATCCCACACTGCAGCTGCATCACCCAAAACTGGCCCAGAATCCAAAGTGACATGGTTCGAACAAAGTGTAATAGTTAGTTTCAGCGTATTGTTAATAGTGGGGAAAACATCATTTTAAGCTAAAGCAAAAGGCTGCTTGATAGTCGTAGAGGACTTCCCTACTTCAGTTTTATCTACACATGCTTGTTCTACCAAGAACCAGGTGTAACAGTCACAGGATTTAACTGGATGAATTTATTTTTCATCTATGCCTCGGAGGTGCTCTAATTTCCGTTCACTCAACACTAGCTATGTAGAAAATAAATTGAACGTTTACTGCTGGAACCCTGGATGCCCAAAATAACTCCTCCTACTATTCCTGAACCTGCAGAATCTGCAGAGCACCTGTAACCCCACTTTCACACCTGTGTGACCGCTGCAGAATGCTGGTCTTTCAGAAACTTCCCCCATTTACATACAAGACTTTGTTACTGTGAGCGTCGGAACAGTACCTGTCCATAGAGAGCTGGGCGACTAGAGTGACGTCAGTGTTGTCAGAGCTGGGTTCATACTCATAGTGCAGGAAGTAAAGGTGCGTCCGGTGTACGGTAAATCGCTCTCGACGAAACTCGTAGCAAGGATCATCTTCATCCAGCTCTGACAGAGTCTTCTGGAGCTGCAGGCCGAAAGGAGAGGAACATCAACAGCAAGACATGTTATGGACAAGAAGGTTAACCTCTGTGTGTGTCTGTGGAGCACCAGTGGCTTTCTGTGTGGAAAATGTCATGATTCAATTCAGTTTAATTTACATAGTGCCATGTCGTAACAAACTGTACCAGGGTTAATAGACTGCATTTACAAAGTGCTTTTGTCCAAAGCACTTTACAATTTAATTCACTCATACACTCACTGTTAATTCTTGCTATCAATTAACATTTAATTTAAAACAATTCACTTGTCTCGACTAGTCAACTTTTACCAGTGACTTCTATATAACCTTTTACTATTCAAACTCAATTACAGATATCTATAATTCAATTTTGACATATTATAATTCCAATGTCATTTTGACTTGTTGCAATTCTAATTAACGTTATCTCTCACCTATTTATTGATATCAACAATTCTTACTAGAGACAATGTTCATTGTAGATATCTATTGTTCTTAGATTACAGATATCATGAATGGAATTATAGAAATTAAATTCTGGACTTGGAATTGTAACTAGTAGGAATGTAACTTCAGATTTTCTAGAATGGCATTTCAGATATCTGAAAAACAATTGCAACTAGTGAACATTATATTTGCACTAGTAACAATTACGTTTGAGATACCTACAATTCCTTTTATAACTAGTCAGAATTTAATTTTAGAAATTAAAAAAAGGCATTTCCACTAGTCAAAATGTAATTGTAGATATCTTCAATGACGTACATACATATCCAAAATGAATGTGGTAATTTGGGATGCTCTTGAATACTCATGAGGATAGATCCTAATGCTGGTTATACTTGACATATTGTACTAGCACTTGGGGGACGTTCTCTCACTTCCTTGCTTACTACCAACCTTAGCATGCTATTACAAGTAGTAGACCACATTTTGAATTTATTTGGTGATCCGTGAGTCGCACGTGTTTAACGGGAGAGAGAGTAGAGACATCCACTGTTAGCCGACTTGACCTGCACTCAACACAGGCCTCACCGAGGACGTTAGCTCACGAGAACCGCAACAGTACGCTGGTACAGAAAGTCACAGCTGCTGTTTTTCTGACGGTCACAGGAGCATATAACTGGGAGGAAACCAGAAACTAAAAGAACAGAACAAGGGAAACAGCAATCCAGGAAGGCTGCCCGCAGACATACGCCCAAGGTAGGGGACCCATTATGGTCATGGTTAAAGAAAGTGGTAGGAAACGACAAACGGACGGTGGACTCCAATGTCACATGCTTTGTTAAACTCATCAAGTTCATCCATTTAGCACCACGCGGTTACAATTTAATGCAAATAAAATGCAGTTCTCCGATTAATTCTCCCCGATTAGCTCTTGTCAAATATTTGATATGACGTCACACACAAACAGTGACACAGGATTTGCTGATAACAAATCTGGATCCTTCTTCACAGCACACCAACAGCATCAACTCCGAAGTCCTCAGGTGTATGTAACTTGATTTCAGTTCAAATGAAGAGGAGCTTCACATACGCAGCACAATCATTTTGCTTTGGGGAACAGCAGAAAGACATGGCTGAGGGGCTGTTAGCACAGGACTTGGTGTGTGGCATCACTCTGCTTTGAACGGCGTGATTAGTGGAGCTGCCATGAGTGGCTGGGCCGCAGTGGCACCGTGGCCCTGAAGGAGCCCGGGCTGCAATGTGCTGCTGCATCCAATCCCTCAGTGACTTCATTAGTCTAATCATCACTTTAATGGGATTTAAATCGCTGCTCAAACTCTGAAAAATCGAGTGAGCAAACTATTTCCTGAGTTAAGGACACATTAGGAGTTAGTGTTGGCAAGAAAGGCCCCAGCACACCATGATGGATAATTATAATTTGACCACAGAGCTGACACTTCAACAATTCTACAACCCCATAGTGGCTGGTCCTGTAAAAACCCAAACTCTTGACTATGGTGACCTTCAGCAGGTTAGAAGCTGAGGAGGTGTAGCACATCAACTGCCTGAATGATAAAACACCAGAGAAGCAATATGCTGGACACTTACAGGGGTGCATTACGACCTTGGTAAGCTAAAAAAACAAACCAGGAAATACAACACGTGTTCCAACCATGTCTACGTCAATGTGTTTGCACCTGTTCTGAATGGATGGCGGACGGAGAAGCCTGCTGTCATTGCCTCCCTCCCACTGCCTCCTCAATCTCTCTCTAGACTAGAGATTGTGTTTCTCGTCTTTGCAATCTCGGCACCATATATTGTATAAATGGGGATATTGCTGCAAACCTTCTGACACTATAATAAGCTGTACTATACTATATACACTTTACTATACTCAAAGACATTCACGGTGTTGCACTCAGTTGTACAAAGGACTGAGTCTCAACATCTTCCCTAAAAATAAATGTATATACACACACACATTTATACATACATACATATACTGTATATACAGACACCACAACCAGAAATACAGAAGCAGTTCCACCTACGTTCTCGCTGTTGTGGTCGGCCTCGCTGGGACAGCCGAATAGCTCTCGCCGCAGCAGGTTGCCGTCATACTCCAGAAAGGTTAGATAGAGATTCCGAAAGAACTCCACGTGCTTGTTCTTCACCCGCAGCTTCTTGGGAGAATTCCAGTGGATCACCTGGGCCGGGATAACCACAGCGGAGACACAGAACAATGAAAAAGGTTGTCAGGGTAACGTTGTTATCGTCACGCTCAGATTTCTGTTGTAACGCACAGACCAACATACCAGTCGCATTCCACCAAATCCCACACTGCCCCGTTTTATTAAAACAATTTTTATAATGAAAGTCTCTGGGCAGAATCTTCAAACAAGCTCCAAACCTACTTGTATTTAAACTTCAGCTACTTCCTCATATCTTTAGCAGCATCCTTATGAAGTACCACACTTTGAACTATCAACTAAACTCAGTTTTATGCTTCTAGTGCGGTGGGGACTTCCGGCGTTCAGGTCACGGAGCTTTGACCAATCCTCAAATATTCTGTCAAATGTTCATTCGTCTTTCAGCACATACACTGACTATGGTTACACCTCACCTGCCACTTCAACTTCTTTCAGTGTTTAAACTTCAGCTATTACTCCCATAAAAACACATTTCATGCTCCACAGACTCAAACTGGATGCATTTAAGGCCGCCCCCTCAATGGCAAAAGCGGAGCCAACATTCGGACAAAGTCTTTCATTTTATTATTGCTTCTTGTAGTTTCTATAGAAGTCAAACATTGGATTCAATGCCTTTAGTCTGATTTAGTTATTTGAATGCAGGGAAACTAAATAGAAGATAGCCGCTAAAGCTTTGGCCTGAAAAGATCTGAGACAAACTATTCAATTCAGTTTTATTTATATAGCGCCATATCATACAGATATATACTGTATATGATATATATATATAGTATATAGTGTTCATGATCTGTATAATTAAAGTCATCTTTATAAACATTATCAGCATTAAATGTGAATGTGTCTACAAGAGCAAGTTATTACATGACTTAGCTGTTGGTTTCTCTCTCACTGTGAGCCATGTCTGCTCGGGCAATTTGAAGACAAGGGTCTAATTAATGGACACAAAACCTAATCAACAATATTTGTGAAGGTCTACATTCTGTATGCCCACACATATGTTGTGTGTATACATGCTGCGTCACTGCCCACTTACTGGGGACTATTACCAGGCTTGGACAGCTCTGCACATCTACTGAAACCTGGAAAAGACCATGCTTTTTCAAGGCTAACAAAATTCACAATGCTTTTATTTCCACCGCCTGAAGTAGAGCCCCGTGTGTGTCACTTTGAGCGTGGGGCCGGCTTGAGACTCTTGATTAATGCAGGTCAGGTCTTGCATGTCTGAAGTGACTGAGTGTGAGCACAGTGGGGACAGCAGGGCGCTTCACCTTGAGGTCTGACACGTCTTTGTAGCACTTCTCCGAGCGGGTGTGGTCGGACAGCTGGACGTTCCAGAAGCAGGGCAGCTGGTGAACCAGGAACGGGTTCTGTTTGATTACAGCGTTGAAGATGTCCTGCACACACACACACACATTGGGCCTTATGTTTTGCCTTATGTTTCATCATCTAAAATGCCTGCACCACACAGTTTAACCTGACCTTGCTATCTGCTCATTCCCTGACAGCACAACGCTGTATTACTTATCTTACCCTGCGTATTGCATGAATTTTAAACTACGTACCAATTGAAAAAGCACAGTAAATGGTAAATGTGGAGACATTGGGTACATCACAATTCCCTTAATTGCATCCTCATTTCCTTCACTTGTGTCTTTTCCTTCCAACTTAGTCCCTTTATTTACACAAAATTGCACCGTCCAAATACTAACCGTCCCACCGTCGGAACAGCCACATCTTTGTGTGTTTGAATATGTTTGCCCATTTATTTTACATAAACCATTTCTACTTGAAAATGTAATACTTCTTTGATTCTGCATGCATTGCTATTGTTTATGCAAATTAATTATTTGATAATCCCAGTTATGATTATGTTTTATAGAAATTATTTATTAGCACAAATGTATTAGACAAGGTGCAATTATATCTCACATCAATCTGTATTTCTACCCGACGCACAGCGGTTTTAAGCCTCACATGTGACTGAATGGAAATGATGACAAACAATTAAAATGCGTTTATTGCCTCTCCCCGACTACAGTAATATGACAGATGAAAATTGACATAAGCGATCATTACGAGAAACATCTTTCTTAGAAATGAAGTAGGTTGTTTAAGGTTCTTTTGCTAATCAGACGTACATTTGACACATCCACTATTTTTTACTGAATGTTGAGTCTGAAATCATAATCTAAGTCTTGAGTTGGTTCTGTGCACCACTCGCAGTGGAGGTGGGAAGCATGGACACGTTCTCTCCAGATGTTACTGCCAGTACAGGGCAGTCCTGACTCTGCCTTGTTAGTGTTTTGTACATCTCCAGGTGTTCAGGCTTTAATTCCTAATGCACACGCAATCACAACCATAACGCTGAATACCTTTCAGATTGCTTTGAGTGTACTTTGGTTACATTCGAGATGCTTTTTTTGACTTTGAAATCTTTGCTCTTTCGCAAGACAAAGAGTCTCACTGACAGATTCCAGCTTCCTAATGGGAGACATAAAAACACGTAATAAATGCGGTGTCCATTGCAGGAGCCCATACAGGAGAAGGTAGATGGAATGCTCAAACCGTTTCCAAAGCCTCGCTCATTTTCCAAACTGCATACCTTGCGGGACTTAATGAAGGTTTAATTAAAATCTCATAAACGGACCTCTCGTCTAGATGAGCTCTGAATAGCTCCGAGATAATGGAGAGAGCCTTCACACCAAGGTCTAAGTGTCTGCCCTCTCTCTGTTAGATTTAGAACACTGCACAGTTTAAGATAACAGCCATTTGTCACCTTCAGGACACGCGGACGCTTCAGTGGAAGGAAGCAGGCGCCATACTTGAGAGCAAACCTTTGAAATGTAAATGGAGCATTCGGTTGCACTCCGAGATGAAAATGGGGGTAAACATATACGTAGCTGAGGTGTTGTAGTTGTTGTACATAGCTCTTTGTTGCTGCTTAGTCATGTGCCTTTTCCTCATTCGTTATTAGTGCAACACACACTGAAGGGAATGTCAATTGATGTCTATAACACATATGCAGTATCCTGGGAATTACGGCAATATAGGATGGTGCTGTAGATCAGTGGGTGCTGCAGGTGTTTGAATGCACATCGTATGCCACCGGATACAACGCCTCAAGAAGCAAATCCCACTGAAAAGACTATGGGGGGGGGACTTCGCTTCGCATCATGTTCAAACAGCACACAAATGCTCAATTGATTTGGACAAGGTACCGTTAAGGATTCGGTGTGCTTCAAACAAAGTGCTTGTCCGCTAGAAGGGCCAGATAGGGGTCAGGTCGGTTGGCCACAAAATGCACACATAGTAGATCTGCTGCGGACCACAACCTGACCCCTGGGAGGTTGCTGGTCCACGCAGATCCGATGGTCCCTGTTTGATCCTGCTCCCGAGATTCTGACAGGACAGAGCGACAGAAGTGTTCTGCGGTTTTCTTTTGGAGACTACAAGGCTGCCGGAGCCCATTGTAGTGCCCGTTGGTGCCGTTCCCACAGCTTCAAAATAAAAGTAAATAAATACGAATAGAAACGTCAAAAGTAGTGCAAAGTAATAATAATTCAAAAATTTTAAAATGGAGGGGAGGAAAGAGAGAGAGATATATGAAAATTTTCTGTGTCAGTTGATAGAATCAGTGTGTTAGATTTGTGGTGGTATGAGTGCTGCATTAGGTTGAATAGTTTGCGAGTGTTAATAGATGACTGACTTCCTTTAATAAAGCCTGTCTGTCCTGGGTGTATGAGAAATGGGATGACTCCTTCACTTCTGAATGCTAAGGCCTTACTTATAATTGTTATGTCTGTGTCGATAAGGGAAAGAGGACAATAATTAGCTGGATGCACTGGGTCTTTGTTAGGTCCCAACAGTGTGGTGATTGGGGTCATCGCTGTATTCATAGTTGGAGGTATATAACTGGCGGTTTTCAAGCGAGTGCAACACCATGAATGCCTGTGAGGACAGACCGTCTGAAAGAATGCGCCGTGCATAATTCATGGGACGGACTCTACAAAGACACTACAGAGATCAGGGAGGCCGTGTGATGACGGCAGGTTTTTCCACCCAGCCGTTCAGAACAGGCAGTTTGACCTTTAGGCCAAAAAGTAAAGTATAAAGTATGAAGCATACAGAAGCCTTTACTGTAGCTGAGGTTAACAGCAAACATTCAGGCAGCAGTCACAGAAAACAAAAGGGCCTTCCACAGTTTTGATTACTAGCCAAGTCTGAGCTGTCTGACCAAGCAGCCCCTGACACCAGTACAGGTGTTTTTATGATTTGCTCATGTGAAATAACACATTGCGCCAAAGAATGGCAAGTTTGCATGTCTGAGGCGTGTGTGTGTGTGTGTGCGCGAAATACCTGGTCTGCCAGGGAGGTGGACAGCATGCTCATTAGTTCCCTCTCTGCAGTCAACCTCCACATCTGCTCCCATCTCAGCTTCCGTAGACGATCCAGGAGAAGCAAAATCACCCCTGGAAAGTGCACACACACACACACACACACACACACACACTCTTAAGAAACAGAGAGATTGCTATCGAGCTGCCTGGTAGAGGTGATAAAGTCCCATCATGAGGCTCTGACACACAGCCTTATCTTAAAGCTTAAAGCTGTAGACTTTAAGCTTAAAGACAGGCCGGTGCTGGGCGGAGAAAACATGTTCAAATCCCCCTGGAAACAAATCATTCTTGGAAGCTCATGTTTCTTTGCCAAATTTGTCCCCCAACAAAGAGGAAAAAAAAAAAAAATATATATCAAAACAAAAACTTCTTCTCCTCCATTCCCTGGATAATAAAAGAAATCTTCCAGGCTTTACAAATCAAACCAAGCAGCCAATTGTCAGAGGGAGAGACACGGTGAAAATATATATATTTTTTTGGGATAGGAAGAAACAAACTTCTTTCACAGCCCGCCGTGCTCTATCTGTTGCCACGGCCGCCGCCACGAAGCCGAGCAGCCGCGGCTGAACCGGAGGCTTCCCGTCGGTTCTGTGTAAATGCGACACGTGCCTGTCTTTTCCTGAGATGTGCTGTTTGGCAGAACACTGAACCGTCACAGCACAGACGTGTTCAGGTGAGTGTTACTCTGCTGAGAGCAGGGCGTGCTGTTAGTCAATAGGGCGATTATGCTCCTGCTCCACACAGCGCAGAGGGCGAGAAGTCTCCTGAAGGAAAATACTTGCTGATTTTCTTTGGACGGGAGAAAAAAAAAACCAATCCTCTGCCTATATACATATATAGGCAGAGGATAATAACGAGGCATAATAAAATCCAATCAATTCCGCTCTGTGAAATTACACCCACACAGCCTGCTGGATGCCTGCATGTTTCATCAATGCCTGTGAAAATGCACTACGCTGTTTGCAGGGGAAAGAGACCTCACTCACTTTCACCTTTCTTTTGGCTTTGGAATGTGGAGACCTCAGTCGTCAGAAGGAAAAAAAAAAGAACAGAAATAAAAACTAAAATGTTTCCTCTTGCAGACGGAAATGACCCGGGATGGTTTACATAACACCAAATTACAATCCCAGAGAGCTCAATCAAAGTAAAATATTCAATTCGATACGACTTACTCATACAATACAGTATGTACTGTATACAAATGATCACAGTAGGAGTGGGCAATATGGATTACATTTTTGTAAGTATGTGCGATTTTATTGCAAGATATAAATCTATTTTAATATAGTACATTTTCCAGGAAAATCAATTAAGAAACTGCTTACAGAAACAGGAGCCAGACGGGAATGTTTGATTCGGTCACCTGAAATGACACCAGCCCTCTATACTGTTGTTGCGTTTGCTACATAAAGGAAAATGCACTTCACCATTTTGTGCACGCAGGAGACGACGGTACAATATGTAAGGTGGCACCACCAAACTGTGATTCTGGAATACCGCTGCTGACAGAACGCCATTAAGAGGAAGCGATATATTTTCCCAAAAGCTTAATACATCTACTGTCTCCTGAACGTGTCAACGCACCGCGTCTCAAATGTGTTTCAAAAGCAGTCTGTTGTCGGAGAGGTTATGTATCTCACAGGCACATTGAAACCACAGTTATTATTCGTGATCGAAATGCAAACACCGGCTGTGCTTTGCTGGGCTTAATAGGCAGCACATTGTCTGATCTGTATTTTCTAACTGGATTTCCTGATTAGTGATTATGAGTAGACGGAAAAGCCGCAGTAACTCAACGACAGACACAAACAAGAAAAATTGTTTGGCTGTGTGCATTTAAAGTCAAAGTCAACAACACATGAAATGTACAGTTAACATGTCACATTGTCAGTAAGTATGGAAAGTGAAGTTCACACTTTAAGACACGAGCTATTCCAGCAAAACTAGATCTGGGGCGTAAAGATACACTCTGCTGGTGTGCACGGCATGCCTACTAATGTTCTTTAATTTATGAATTTACATAATACAAATATCACCATGTTCACTATGAACACATGCACTGCTTAAAGTGAAACTGGACTCACCAGTGTTGAAGCCTCTGCCCAGGGCCGGCCAGGGCCGATGGTTCTTCCACAAGTTCCCCAGGTACCAGTCGCTTTGGTTCTCCACCAGACCCAGAACCTGCTGACCTGAGCACAGCCAACATTTAAATATAATTACTTGTGGAGTTCATTGAATTATCCACTTCCTTCTATTTATTGTTTTATAGTTATGTCCTGTTTTTTGGATGTAAAACATTTTAATATTCTTTTAATTTTACTACCCGCTCCCACATCAGCTGGGGATTTTCTCTTTATTTTTCTCTCAATACCTTAAACAGACTTTCAAACCCATTCAACACCCAGAAAAGGCTGTGCGGATGTTGCTTATAATAAGAAAACTGGAGTGGAGGCTATCACCCATCTGTCAGGGCAAAACTTTCTTTTTTTCCTATTACCACATATGTTTTCTAGCAGTAACCTCTGTTCTCTAGTCTGCACTCTGTGATATTTTCTGTCTTGGGTCACTGTAGACGTAAAGTACATTGATATCCTGTTTTTCTGAAGGACAACTTGTTTGTTACGACGGGTGATAGGAGAACAGCCGGCCCTTTGCACCGATCCTTGGACATGACACCGGTTAGCTTGAGGCAGAGATGATATGGGCCAGGGGTGATTCTGATATCGCTCTCTCTCTTTTCACGAACCATTACTTGATCGCTTTGTTAAAAATACTGGATCATCATTTTTTTTGTTGAAGGGTCATCCTAGAATAGACATGTGACTAGATGAAGGATGAATAACAAATCACACAGTGTTACCGTTGGGAAAAACAATTGATACTCCATACATTTTCAAATAAGAGTCAATATTCCTAAAATAAGGCATGATCTCTCAAATTGCTGGGGGCATGGCCAGCACGTACGAATGAAGGCCAGTCGCTAATAAATGCTGGCAAAAAGATTAGGGTTTGAATTATACGGTGTGTGCTTCACTGGCTTACGTGGTACATTCAGCAAACACTTCCACAGCATCAAAGTCGTGTCATTCTCACACTTTGTCTTCTTCCTAGAGCTGGACTTAGATATTGGCTGATACTAGCTTATCACAAATGTATGTCACCCAAGAAATACTTATAAACTGTAGTACAGAAATGCCAAGGAGGGTAATATACAAATAGTACCTTCATTACATAGTTTGTCCACCAGAGAGCACTAGCACGCATTTTTCTCAACTGTTAAATGACGCCAGGTCTTACTTTGCAATAAAAACAATGTTTTTTTTATGTTATGTGTTTAAGAAAGAAAACAAATATATGCCTATATATCGTGAGGTATTTTTTTAATACTCTGGAATAGTGCTATCCGCCTCAAAGATCCAGTATTGTTGCGATATACAGTTTTGAAAATCATCTTAAATCAGCTCTTTCCATTGTTTTTGACCGGTGTCAAAAAGAAGAGACACTGAGAGAACAAGTATGACATCATTCTGCAGTACTGATGGAATTAGCGTTGTAAAAATGCACGATATACTGAATTTATCAACAGGTTAACACGGAAGAGTGTTGAGTTTGCAGTAACGGCAAATTAAAACAGATGCAGCCCATAAAACAGGGAGAATTCTTAATAAAATATGACCAAATAGACTCTTGAATTAGAATTAGGAATAAAGGTTTGGTTCTTTCTGCAGCTGAAGAAAATAAAACGGTCACTATTTGGGAATTCATGGTAATCAAACTTTAGGATAGCTGCTTTAAAAGTAATTATACACTCAATAAAAAAAATAATGATTTATTGGTTTTATCTCTACATAAAGAGATAATTGAGTCATGAACTTTACCTAACTGGCTGTTGTTGACTTACATATGATTTGGAT
This sequence comes from Gadopsis marmoratus, assembly GCA_036023855.1. NCBI lineage: Eukaryota > Metazoa > Chordata > Actinopteri > Centrarchiformes > Percichthyidae > Gadopsis > Gadopsis marmoratus. The sequence goes on along the minus strand of JAVQJF010015938.1, from coordinate 3,753 downwards.
TGTGGGCAGACAGAAATGGAGGTTGGAGGGGATCAGTGGCACATACTCCTGGGTCAACAGGCTCAACACAGAGCCAGCAGAAACATAATCCCTTCCTAAGGTGGGCTTTTATTTCTGACTGCAAACCAGGAGAGAACTGTAACTGCCACACGTAAGAAGGTGCAAATTGAATTCTAAACTCAGCTCATACGAATGTAAGGTTTTTGAGCCACTAGACAAAAAGATATGAAGGCATCAGGAAAGGAGGCGAAAAGAAATAAAGAGGAGGGGGTCCAGGAGATGAAGGGACGAGGGGCGGGAAGGGATGGGATGGGATGTACGTGGGCTTTACGGTGAGATATTATGGAAGACGAGCTGCGCAGAGAAAAGGGTCGAGGATACTGGCATTATGGGGCACGGTGGCAGTTTTAACGAAGGCTGTAAGGAAGATTAACAAGCGCAGGCAGCTCCTTTAGAAGAACACATCTAAGGTCATCAAGGTGACGACGATTAGAGTTCAAAAAACAAAAACGCTGCTCCTTCTAGACAGACTTCACAGGTGATTCTACTTTGGTTTGGGGTTAATACAAAAAATTGCTGGTGCGGTGGTGGGAGGAAAATGATACTGCCAGTCCTTTCGTGTTTAGATTCCTCTCCAGATATTTTATTATAGTTAAACAATTTTGGTTGCAATTAAGCAATAAACCTGCTGTCTACACAATGGTACTGTATGTAACACCAGCGAAATGCATCGTTAATCACAAGCATTTATTTATTTTGCCCCACTGAATTCACCATGTGAAAGAGCAAGAGAGAGCGAGAGAGCGAGAGAGCGACAGAGACTGAGAGACAGAGAGAGAGAGAGAGAGAGACAACCAACCAAAAGAAACCATTAAACTGTTCTCCATTCCAATCATTGCCAAACGAACCGTTCATGTTCCAGAGTAGCAGGATCAGGGGAAAGAACAGGGAAACATGACTGATGCAATTATAAAATAAGATGCTGTGTTAACACATTAAGCTTGCAAGGCCCACCTTTCGTACAAACAAGCTCACTAACGCCAAACATCCACAATGAGAAAACCACAAAGCCTCAACCATCAGTTTTCTCAAACACAATCAAATGCTGGGTTTCCGAGTCAGAAAGCCATGGCAGACAAGGAGGGAATTAACACAGCTTTACTCGTTCTCAATAGATTGAAGGAAAAGAAGGAGAGTTCTGGTTAAGAACAACATCCTAAAGAAAATATCCCATCAATACAAGGTGATTCTTCACATTGCTCTCTCTATTCAAACAAAGCACTTAGCCACAGCATGAGCTAATTATTGTTTTTTACCTTCAATAACAGATTAATTCACATTACGGTGTTTAGTTGCTATTGAACTTAATTTACAGACTGACTGTGTGACCACTGAGCCCCTGAAGGACTGAAACCAATATCTGTTATTTACAGATATTGGCTTTAGTATTAGAATTTATTACAGTGTTGGACATATTAGTACGTATCCATGTCCGACAAAGCAAAGTCCCCACACAGCAAATCTCAGGCCATCCACAACTTATTTCCCAGCATGTAGGCGGCTGGGGGGGGGTGGGGGTGTGTTCTTAAATTAGCTGTGGAGAGGTACCAGGAGATCAGTGGGAGTTTGTACTGCTGAGTCAGTGGTGCTCATACATACTAAAGATGGATGCCAAGGTCGGCAGGCCCAACATGTACTCCACCATTCCATCCTCCCACTGCACCTCACATGTAACTCTGAACAAGGTTATCGGGAGAAACATTCCAACAACTGACATCTGAGAAATGGCTTAAAGTGATTATGTAACACGTCCATGTTGGAACAAATAAGATGCTTATTAACATTATGTGTTACTGAGACTATACAAGTGTTAATAACAGCATCATAAACACATTTATTGATTAAAAGACATTTATAAGCTTAAGAATGTTAATCAATGTTATAATTGCTTATAATAGTGATACAAACATATTTAGTCTTAAAAATGCCTAATTCACACTCCGTTTTTGGGACATTTCAAAAGGTTTCTTAAAATTTTTTTGACATTTGGATGGAAACACGGCCAGCGTGACAGTACGGACAACGCCAAGACCCGAAGCTGCCAAAAAGAATTCAGACGTCATTCAATTGATTATTTACATCTGTGCTCGTCATACAAGTACTGTGTCATTCAATTCAGTTTTATTTATGTAGCGCCATATCATAAAGTTATCTCATAGCACTTGCTCATATAAAGCAGATCTAGACCGACTCTTTATTACAGAGACTCAACAATTCTCACCATGAGCAACCGTGGCAAGGAAACTCTCTTTTAACAGGAAGAAGCCTCGAGCAGAACCAGACTCTGGGTGGGCGGTCATCTGCCTCGACCGGTTGTCATGTCAAAATCTCCGCTGTGAGAAAGGCCTATTGAGTTTTGTGAGCAAACAAACTGCCACATTTTCTTCCACTTGATTTTCATGACTTCCACAGATGCCACGCGAAAACCAAAAGCCACGAACCACAGGTAAAATAAGAGCTAGCATGACGAGGCAAGTCACCATCTCTTGTCCCGGCGTGCTTGAACACCAAGCGATCAGCTAAAACGCATTGCTGTCACATGAGGTTTGAGCTGCTGAAAAACAGAAACGTCGTCTCGTGCACTTAGAAAACTGCAATACGCTTGCAGTCTTCTTAGGTCAATAACAGGTGGTCGGTAGGTGACGCTGCCAAAACATCATCTGCCATCCGTTCTGCTGATTTCAGAAGGCAGGGGATGGCGGGAATGCATGATATCATAACGTAGTGTAGGGTGTTGTCATGGCAACCCCCTTTTGTCATTAGGGTGATGCCATTTTGCATATTAACTGCACTAGCAGGACAGGTTTGAATTGGATTTATATCTAATCATCTTTCTGTTTCTTTCTGAAAATGCCATAAGAAACATCTGGTATATCTATATCTATATCTAACAGATGAAATCTAAAGGGTGTAAGGCTACCTTTTAATATCCACAGAAATCTAAAGATTTCTGTTTCATGGCGAAGCAGGTGAGGAGACAATTCATGATTCAGCACTTCTTAGACTCTTAAGGGCCCTGCGGACACCCTGGAGACAGAGCTAACACTCATCTGTAAAGCCTTCCATCATCAATCACCTGCGCAGTCATACTTTCTGCCCGTGTCCTTCCCCGTCTTTGCTGCTCAAGTGTTCTTAACATCTAAAAAGCCAACGGTGACCAGGAGCCTAATATACAACCAACAAGCAACTGACCGATGGAGTAAATATGTTACTTCTGTATAGTTTTGTAGAGAAAGGGTTTTGGAAAAGCCGTGGAAGATGAAATATTTCAGTGCTGCCGTTCTACACAGCTGTCACTTAAAGGTGCCTTAGTCTTTCTAGTGTCAACAGTATTTAGTGGCTCTAACCTCAATTTTCACTGAACAGCCCAGTTGGCTCATGGTTAATCTACTTTGTCTTTCTGAGCAGAGTAGAGAAAAGGCGGCCACCACATGGGCCTGTAGCTTTGATAAGGGTGCTTACAACTCTCTCAGTCTCGATAATCCCTTGGAGGCTGGCTCGGAGTTCTGTACTATCGTCTTCAGGACGGATATCAGCACTTTTTTTTATATCAGTAGCAATTGTTTGGAAAAATTGTGGCTGAGGGGGTAGTGCGGTCGTCCATTAACCCCAGGGTTGGTGGTTCGATCCCAGCTCCTGCTGTCTGCATGTCGAAATGTGTCCCTGGGCAAGACACTTAACCCTGAGTTGCCC
>JAVQJF010015937.1:0-135588 GCA_036023855.1 Gadopsis marmoratus | reverse complement strand
TATTCAATTCAATTCAATTCAATTTTATTTATATAGCGCTATATCATAACAAAGTTATCTCATAGCACTTGTTAATATAGAGCAAGTCCAAGCCAACTCCATACCAATACCCCTAATACCAAAATATACCCCTGCCAAACCATATACACAGCTTTTTAAAGTCTTACAACATTGCTATCATTGTCAAATGTAGACAATTGTAATATCTCCAAAGTAACACCACTATTTATTGAGTCATGTATTCATTTATATTTGATTATGGCAGTGTGGTAAACCATAATTGCATTCTTGGTCTGTTTGCATTTACAATAGTTTGACTCTGAAGAAGTGACAGGAAAAGCATTGAAAAAGAGACTCTCCACAAAGTTAGAAAGCTGCAGGAGACTCTGTGGGACTAATTGGGACTAACTGTACATTATGGGTGATAAGAAACACACCCAAATAAAATAAAAATAAATATAAACTGTATTTGAAGGGTTTATGTCACAACACTGATAATATTTTGAATTAGAATAATATTACACGTACGCATACAATACATTTGAATTAAACATAAGGCTTCAGGCCTAACAGTGAGTTTACTGTGACTTATTTTGTGTGTGTTTTGTTATCTTTGTTAACTGTGGCTGGAACAAACTGCCCGACCTTTTAAGCAAACAGCCTTTGAAAGCCGTAATGGATTGTTTTGACTGTGATTTTGGACATGTGGATTTTACAGAAGATCATGACAAAGAAGCAGATGATCATCGACACAGACTGCGGCATAGACGACGCTCAGGCTATAATGATGGCCTTGGCAGCACCCAACATTCAGATCCTGGCCGTTACCTGTGTGTTTGGAAACGCAGCAGTTGAGAACGTGTGTCAGAATGTTCTGAGGGTGCTCTCCGTCTGTGAGCGTGAGGGGGTGAGTTAACTAAAGCTCCGTTTAAATGACCAGATAACCATTTTTACACCCGAACAGATAGAATGTAAACTCATCGAAGTGTTGGAGTGGATTTATTTAAGATGGGCTTTTCAACATGTTCTCCAACCTAAATGATAGAACGGGTTGTTTGTCATTTCTGCCCACCAAATATGCCCTTCACTTCAGAATCTCCATCCCATTTGGCTTTTGCCTGATTCACAGTGGGTGAAGTTTGTTTGCTCACTAATCTTCTTGTGGAGATATTCGTTTGACAGTACTGTCTAGTGGCGTCGGCCCCAATAGTTGTTAAGACATTATCATTCTTGCCTGCAAGTCGGTCAACAAATCCTACTGAATGCTGCACTGAGCAGAACCTTTGTCTGCAGATTCCAGTGTTTCGAGGTTCTGGTGGTCCTCTGGTTGGAGCCAGTCACCCATTTAGTGACCACTTTGGAAGTGATGGACTTGGGGACGTGATTGAAGGCAAAGACCCGCAGTGGGAGGAGAAAATCCAGAGCGAGCATGCGGTCAGTGCAATGATTAGGCTGGTGACTGAAAACCAGAAGCAGGTGAGGAACCTCTCTGTGGTCTGTCTGTAATGTGTGGCTGCTCTCTGGTGTCGCACCACTAAAATGTGCTTCCCACAGGTCTCCGTGGTGGCCCTTGGCCCGCTCACTAATCTGGCATTGGCTGTCAGACTGGATCCATGTTTTCCCGAAAAGCTCAAAGATCTGTACATTATGGGTGGCAACATGGAAGGTAATACCTCCACATGATTACGGTGTTTGTTTTTCGAAACACGTAGACTTGTATGACCTCATGTTATCTATGTAGGAAAAGGAAATGTGACACTCTGTGCAGAGTTTAACTTTGCAATGGATCCAGAGTCTGCCTATATTGTTCTCGAGGAGTTCTTCTGCCCTACGTACCTGGCATCGTGGGAATATTGCTGCAGAAACTCACTGACGTGGGTAAGATGTGTGCTTGTGAAGAGCTACATAACCCTGCATGGCCGCTCCTCTTCAAACTGATTTCATTGATTCCACTTGTGCAGGAGTTCTTCGAAGAGCTGATCAACAAGGATGCGCCTGCTGCAGGCTTCATGAAGATGATAACATCTAAATGCTGGGCTTTCTCCAAGGAGGCTATGGTGAATAAGAGAGACGTGTACTTTGGACCTGGCTTCGTCTCTTACGACGCCTATGCGATGGCAGCCTGTATTGACGGCAGCGTGGTAACCGAGAGAATCGAGTGCCCCGTCCGTGTGGAGCTGCAGGGTTCGATCGCTCGTGGCATGTTGGCTCTGGATCGCACAAATCAGCTGAAGAAGAGCAACCGTGTGTTTGTTATGACTAAATGTGATGTTACCAAGTTGAGTCAGTTGCTCATGGAGTCTGCTAGACAACCTTGTAAGAAGTAATCTGTGGTGGAAAAAGATCACGTGAAATCTTTCACTTACATTTGCCGACATGTGGCGATGTACAATACAAATGTCAACAAATGCCAGGTCAGAGCCACGCCCGTCTTCCAGCTACACATCGACTGCTGGCTGTTAAATACCCGTCAGTTTGACTGAACCAGCTGTAAGGGAGCAGCTTTGTGAACTGCATTAGAGTAGCATTGCCAGTGAAGTATGGAGGATTTAAATTAAAGCGAAATTTATTAACTATTAACTATTTGTATTTCCTATTAATGTTTGCATTTACTGTGCCGTAATTAAATAAAAAACATATGTTAAAGTATTTATATTTATAGTTCTGTTTATAAAATTGCATTGTCACAGAACACTTCACACATTAGAAACAAAGAAACCCACATTTCGCTCCGCCACCATTCCCACCCTCCTTTCACATCCTTAGAGGGTGAAAAATAATAAACATCATCATAATAATAATGTACTGCCTTTATACTGCGCTTTTCATTAAGCAAAGCGATGAAGGTAATTGTGCTATCAGGATGGTCAAAATATGTAAGCCCCTCCATAATGCACAGTCTCTGCACCTACCATCAAGTACTTTATTTGTATGTATACTTGAGATCATACCTAATAACCTTGGTGAATATGTTTCTATTGTCCTAGTAAAAGTTACACATACATACATAAAATAATTGTCAGAAACCATAAGTAGTCAACAAAATAGTCAATTTATATATTTACTTAAACCAGCCATTCTCAACCAGTGTGCCTCAGAGTGCCATCTAGTGGACCACGGAGGCAGTGATACTGCCAAATGGTTAGAATTAAATTAAATGTATTTTTGGTAATTTACAAAGCTAGTTATTTTTATATCTAAATGTGCTCAAGGATTCACATAAACAAAAACTGTCGACTTTAAATGCACAATTTCAATATCCACTTACGTTTGAATATCGCCAGCCAATCACAACGCATCATCAGGTAGAGACAAACGTGTCTTGCCACTCACTGTTAGCTAGCTAACTATGGAATATTGTATCATTCAAAAAGGTGTACTTGAAAACACGGTGTTGTAACCATAGTTTTCTAAACTTCTTCTTTCTAAACATTCATGTTTGTATCAAACGGCCATAAGTATGTATGCACACGCACATAAGTACGTTTTGTGAAAATTTGTTTGCAAGCCTGTGTCTGAATGCGCAGACTTGCAAAACAGAGTTTGCAGAGAGAAAACAAAATGTCTACAAAACTAAGCCCACAGATATAAAACCTACACCTTTTTGAATGATATAACATTCCATAGATAACGTTCCCCCCGGATTCAGTGACACAAAATGGGTTGGATTTTGAAACAAAAAAGCGATGTGAGAGAAAACCCTGCACAAATAAAAGCTCTGTGTGTGCTGAGGAAATATGACCCTGAATATGTTACATTTTTATTCATAATGGCAAACAGTACAAAGCACAGTGTGTTGAATGTGGTGAAATTCTGTCAAATGAGGCGCAAATAAATGAGTCTGACCCTGAAGTGCAGATACAGTCACATATTTATAACAAGTATCATATCCAAGTAACAGCAGATAGGACACACAGTTTTCTTCGCCCCTTGTAGCAGTGCAGGCTGTCCACCGTCTCCTGGCTTCAAACTGAATCTCAAATAGACTGAGTGTTTGTTTCTCGCACATGTGGAAAGGCATCAAGGGGGGTTGGTTCAGTCACGTTCAAAACCAAAGTTATGTTTGCTGGGGGACCTGTCCCAAATACCAAATATATCCAAGTGTGCATTTTCTGTTATTATTGATGGTATAATAACAATTTATATCTATTTACAGTATATATATATAAAGTCTGTCACTCCAGAGCTGAAAGACTGCTTATCAGAATAAGTGGTGATCGGGAGGATGGGGTGTCTCCCTGGTATCAGTTCTGGATCTACATTAAAATGGAAGATAGACCTTAAATAGACTATCAGTCTTCTCTGTGACTGTGTGATGCTGTAGTGTAACTAGAGATATACATCGATCAGCCATAACTTCATGACCATTGACAGGTTAGGTTGCTCCAGAGAGAAGCAAATGTTCTTTCAAAAAAGATGCAATATGCACACGATACTTGTTTCCCTATCTGTGAGGGCAGCCAATAAACCACAGGTAGCCGTGACCCCTGAAGGAACCCAGACCAGCAACTCACTGGAGGCTTTCTATTAGCAGACTGAGCTCGACTTTGTGGGAGACAAAGATGTGCAGACCACCAGGCTCAAAAGTGGCTTTGCTCACCGAGGTGGAGCGTCTCAAGGCAATGCTCCAAACTCAAGACAGCTCTGAATGTTGAGGCAGATGTAAAACACGGGAGCAAGATCAAGATCCTCCAGCTGAAAATAAGTGACAGGGAGAGCATTGAAAAAGAGACTCTCCGCAAAGTTAGAAAGCTGCAGGAAACTCTTCAAAAAGAAAAAGGATCGTCAGAATGAGTGGAAACTTATCTGGCCCATCAGACGGACACCCCCTACTCCCATCCCCATAGATTATACTCAAATACATAAAAAAAAAACCATTAAAATAATAAGAAAAATAAAAAATGTCAACTATATTTATATGGTCTTTACGTAATGTAGTTAATTTAAACACAAGATGGTGTTTGGAGAGAAAGGTATAAAAGCGGTCTTGTATTCCTGTTCTTGATACAATATTTTTCTGAATACATATTTAAAAGGGGTAAATCAGTATTTTCATAATAATGTATCGGATGACAATGTAAAAACAATGTGAAAGGGGTTGCTCGTAGTGAACCTACAGAGAATATTCACCAAAAGCTGCAGCCGCCATCGTCTTCAAATGGTTAGCCAACGATATTTCCCTCAGAACTAGACAGTGAATATTGGACTTGCATGTATGTGTTGGGACACAAACTCCAAATTATGCTAATGTTGATCTATAACTGCTGGATGTGGAAATGAGCAGCTGTTTGCGAACACGTTCAAGGAAATAACATGGAAACAAAAGTGTTTTGCTGAAGTCCTTTATTTAAATTTGCTGACAAATTGAGGCAATGCACAATACAAACCTCAAACATAAGTGTTCTTTGTTCACCTGACCAATTTATTCTCACAGAAGGCATATTTCTAAAATGGGGCACATTCATGAAGCTTTTTGGGCTGCCCGTGTCCTGAATCACATTTCAGATTATGAAAGATCTCTGCGGCCAAATAAAAGCCTAGTGCAAAAAGCCTAGTGCAATGATTTAAATGTAAATGAATGAAAATGGGGCTTGTCAAACCAACTTTTAAAAGAATCCAATAAGAACCAACATTATTTTAAAAACAAATGGCTTTAAACAAGATGTGTATACCAACCGAGTTGGTTTGTACCAACATTAATACTGAACTTTAAAGATTCTGCGTCATGTACCAAACTTTGAGAAGGAATGCAGCATTACCAGCATTTCTAACAGCAAAATGTCTGCACTGGCATTAGCATTCCATGCTGTCACCTTTTTTTAAATTTAGGGGCACTTGTTAAAACAAATCCAAATAAAAATTTTGCATGTCTGCCCCCATCAATAAAAAGCTGCAGAAAACTAAATTGCGGGGTTAGTAACCTACATCACTGGGCTACCAAACGCATTACACTTCAGGTAACATTGCTTTCTGTTGGGATTCTCCATTTATAAAATAATTTGATTTAGCGCACAGAGTACATCAAATCCACAACGTGCTTCTGTTAAGTGCAGTCACGTGCCTTTTAATTGCCGTTGTCAGGAGAGCTAGGCCAGGGCTCAGAGCTGCGCCTGCTTAGGGTGGGCCGCCACATGTTCCACGGGTTGTAGGTCCGACTCATCTCTGTGGAAGCTGGCGGCGCCGGTACGGGACTGTTGACCAGATTGGGCAGAGTTGTTGAGTTGGTCGTTGGTGGAAATGGGTGTAAGGCTGAATCTGTGCTTGTGGACCAAATGGAGCTGCCGAAAGGCGTGGCAGCAGACCAGGGATTGCGGGTGTTTCCCAGGAGTGACTTCAAAAAAAGGGAAGACAAGCGTCACAATAGTATAATGATCAGCAAAAGTATCGTTGAGCTCCATTAAAAACAAATAAGGAATCTTACTGCAGTTGGGGCAGTCGGTGAGCTGGAGCTGCTGGGCCAGGAGTGCAGAGAGTCACTGCTTGGTATTTCCCAGAGGGAGGGTACAGTGGTGTAATCAGGCCAGCTTTGTTGAGGCTCTGGTGCCTTTGGTAGATTCATTCCGCTGAAAACTAAACCAACCACACACACACACACACACACACACACACTTTGTTTGAATGCAGCCAGTCAACCATAGACTGTTACACTAGTTATTCTATATTCTTCTGTTTGTTGGTAACCCTGTGAGCCACACTGGTTACCTCCTGTCAGGTTGAAGGAATTGTTGGGTCCAAAAGCAGAGAACGAGTTGGTAGCGTGGTAGTGTGGACTACTGGCTGTGTCAATGGGACTCCATAAACCAGAGCTATGGGACAAGAAAATATATACAGAATATTACATTGGGATTGCATCTTGATGTCATGTCAGGATGAAAATGTTGCCATTGTCTTACATTACCTGTCAGAGCTGTCACTTTCCACTGATGTCATGTGTGCCAGAATCTTTCCTTGGCTGTCAGTTTTACCTGGGCCAGAGCCGCCTGACCAGAACATAAGACATCAGTTCTCTCTCGCAAACAAACCACCATAAGAACAAGGTACGCACATTGATTGTGTTAGTTATACCTGGGCTTTTATCATAACCAGCAGCCACAGCAGCAAAGGTGGGGTTCCCATTTTTGCCTGGGAGTGGAGTGGGTGTTGACAGTTTATTTCCTGGGGCCTTCTTTTGGTTTCCCTCACTGTAAAAATGTCACAAAATCACCAAGTATCTTGATTAGTTTATGTTAGTTACAAAATACAGCTTACCAAAATAGCATGCTTTATTAGAATAACAAATGCTATAATTAACTTTATTTATAAAGAGCCACAATGTGCTTGATTTAGGAAAATCAAATTAAAACAATTACATATAATAAAAATCAGAGCTAGCTTTCTGGCCCCCCGTTTGATTTTTGCACACAGGAAGGCAAGACTCTGCTGCAAAGTGAGGATGGCCTTTTGAGGACTAAATCAACATTGTTTTCTGATTTACTTTCATGTAACTGGATATGGTTTTTGGACATCCAGCACTTGATTTCCAGTAGACATTAGGTGACATTAGACTGCTGCCCCTCGCCTTTTTTTTGGGTTTTTTTTTTAAACGCAACATAGATCTGAGTGTCGGATCTGGAGCCTGACATTCATTGATTTTATTGGTGAAAAGGGATAAAACATGTTCACAAATGATAAGAGAGCCTTCCATTTGTTGGCTGGGAGGCGAGTTCATGTCAGACATGACCATTTTAAAAAAGGACCTCTGGGTTTCGACAGCCACTGGCAATGATGCTGGAGAAATAACAGGAGCTGGCATCTTTGACAGCTTTTTGGTAAGAAGAGGTTCGTTCTTTCCAAATCTTTAAGGAGGTGAGCAAAAATTGCGTAAATTCATTAGTGGCGTTACCTGTTACTGTTGAGTACACTGCTGTAGGTGCCTCTGGACAGTATGGGGGAGGTCGGTGGGGGGGAGCAGGTGCCGGCTGTGACAGATCTCTTCAGGAAAGGGTCTGCATTCATTGTCTGGAGGGAGATCTGCTGAAGACTATCTGCTTCTGCGTGTGGAGAACAGGAGTAAATCAGATCTCAATTGAGGCCGATCGGTGAGTATTTGAAATAGGACTGACACTCGACATAGAAAAAGTGGTTTCGGATCTTGACTTACGAATGCTGTTTTTGCAAAGTGGTACATCCCACTCTGGAGATGCAAACTCCTTCTCCCCCTCTGAGCTGCTGCTGTGGCCCAGCTCTGGCACTGAGCCGCTGGACAACAATTTGGTAAACGCAGGGGAGCGCCCGTCTTCCAGCTTCCCATCGACTGCAGAGACAAAACATGTTACAAACACACCCGGTATTGAAGCAAAGGGCAGAGTGAAAATGCTTAAGTGAATATTTAAAAACATGCATCTCTGTTTCTGCACGGGTCTCGTCTTTGGGATGGTGGTGAGAGGGAAGAGAGCTTTGGTTGTGAAGCTCTTGCGTTGTTTGTTCTCCAGCGGTGTTACATACGGCAGCTCCAGAGAACTGAGAACAATAAAGATTTGTCAAAAAAGGGATAAAGAAAAGAAAGAAAAAAGAAGCAATAAACAGAAAGATGCTAGCATCGCCTGCGATTAAATAAACAGACCTGGATTTTTCCACTTGGTTCTCTTTCTTCGTGGTTCCTTGTTTCTTGGTCTTGGGTTTGATTAGGAAATTTGAAGGTTCTTCTTTCACATTTCCTGTGGTTACTGTCCTTCCTTTCTTTTTCACTGGTTCCTTGACAAAATGATGACAAAATTGGAAATAACACCATGCTCTTTTCCACAGTAGTAGTTGACAATGCTGTTTTTTAATACTTTTGGACCAAGTCAAGTTTGAGAGGGCCAGTCCAGGTCAAATGTCATTGAGACATGATTTGCAAGTCAAAAGGCAAGTTGTTCCCAGTCTGTCAATGCTACAACAAAACAATAGCCAACATCCAAACCAAATACTTTTAATGGAAACATTTAATGTTCAGATGAAAGTAATGAATCAAAGCACCCGAATCTGTCAAATAGTTTGGCAAGAACACTCATGGCAAAACTGGAAGACTAACTTAACTAGCAGCTCCTGTCATAACTCAGTCATCAGCTGAACTTATTTTCGTTTGTTTTTTGTTTTTTTTGTAGCTCAGTTCACTCTTCAGTTGTTCAGATAAGTACTCAACACAGTTTACAACCTATCCAGTTCTAATTCATTTAAATGCAGATTTTAGGGTTGTTAAAGGCAGTCATCACTTTACATAATTTTTACAGTAAAACTAAACCGATGACCCAAACGCAGGACTTTTATTTTAATTGTCAGAAGAATACAGATTTATAACAACAGTTACATCAGACTATTACGTTGTTGGTATTACAAAGTAAGTTAGTAAAAGTAAAACCAAAGCTCTGAAAGGAAAATCACAAGTGCGTAAGAATCATTTGCACGGCTGCAGGGAGAAAAATAGGGGATATGCTGAAGAGGAAGGGAAACTATTACGCTACTCGTGTACCAAGACTAATTATTTTTGATAATGAAAGGCTAATTTCTCTCATCTGAATTTATAGTTTTCTCCACGTTGTTCTGGTGCCAGCAAATGAAACTGAAAGTGTGAATTAGGTTATGGAGATGTTGCATCCTGGTTATGCTAAGTCTCAAGTCAAGTCGAGCGTCCAGGCATTCAGGTCTCAAGTAAGTTGAGTCCGAGTCCAAGTCTCCAGCTCTGGGAGACGCAATGCAGAGAGCGAGAGTTGACAGATATGATGTACAACAGAGGATGTGAGCTGGACTACATTATTATGTCAGTGTACCTCTTTGAGGCTTGTCTCCACATCTGGGTTGGAGGTCTCTGTAGTTGTGGAGGAGCTGTCGTCGTTGTCGGCCAGGTTATCTTTGAGCTCATCTCCCTGAATCTTTGCTGTGGATTTTTTTTCTTTCTCTTCCTTTTTCCTCTGGGCTTTTGTTTTGCCCCGCAGCTTCCCTTTGGATTCCAACACTGCAAACAATGTTAACACATACCTCAGAGACTGGTAAATGATTACAAAGGACTGCTGCCCTTCTCTCTTCTGATAAGAAAAAAAATGTGTGTACCTTTATTTTGTATTGACTGAGTGTTTTGGTCCAGTTGCGTCTCGATAATAAGTGACTCTGGACGGTCGAGGTCATTGTCCATGGCTCCTATCAGGTTGGTGTATTCTGCATCCTCAGGACCGAGGCTTCTGTGAGGCAACGATGACCCGGCTAAACTCTGTGGGTCCAGTTGTTTGGTACTCCGAGCCTTCCGGTTGGTTAGCTGGCAGGCAGCTGGAGGGCCCTCTTGGCCCGAGGTTGTACTTCCTTTGGTCAGCTGGGACGAAGTAGTTTGCATAGATGGGCGGGTAAAGCCGATCCTGGACCTCTTGTCTTGGCTGTCTGAGTCTGATAAGGTGCGGCCACATCCCTGTCGGCCTCCAACCCGTGCTGCTCCGTTGCTGGATGCATATATTCCTCTGGAGCTCTGGGGTGGATCGCCATAATCGTTCAACCTGAATGGTGAAAGAAAAGTGTGTTAAATTAGACTGAATATGCTGCAGCTCCCTTCTACAGTCACATTTCCCACCACTCAAACCAACTGCTATATCATATCATATTACTGTCAAGATAACATTTTGTAGTTGATTTCCTCTTAAATTCAAGCTACTGGAAGTGACTCAATCTTTTACTAAAACCTGAGTTTAAAATACAATACTTCCATGACCCTAGGGGCTTCAGAGAAGCAGCGTCAAGAAAAGCTCACTGAATACTCTGTTGCTTTACACCATCTCATGTCTAAACATTTTTTAAAGATGCACTTAAACACATCACTAGGCGTGTAGCCTCTGACGACGACAACAGCAAATAAGAGCTGCAACGTTAGCTGATTAATGAATCGATAGAATATTAATCTGCAACTGTTCTGACAATCGATTAATAGTCTCAACTACATTATGTATATATTTGATGGTTCCAACTGCTCACATTTGAGGATTAGCTTATTTTCCTCATCTTATGTTACAGTAAACTGAATATCTTTGGGTTTTGGACTGTTGGTCAGAAAAAACATTTGAAGACATCAATGTGATCATTTTCACTGTTTCCTTGCGTTTTACAGACCAAGCAATCAATTAAATCAAGAAAAATAATCAAAAATCTAAATAATCATTAGTAGCAGCCCTAAAGCCTAGAAAAGACAACGAATAACATTTTTCATACCCGTGTGAAATTGTTACAATAGTCTCATTACAGGCTGGAACACAAATTGAGAATATGTCAGATATAAAGTTAAAAATGGCACTGCTGTTGCCAGCCGGTTGGCTTTTGCCTCTGGAAAAAAAAAAATTTTAAATCACTTATTCACCTGGTTGAACAGCCAGTGAGATAGCTCTCACTCACCAACTGCCTACGATTTAACATGCAAAGTTGCCCGAGTGGCCAGTGATTAGGGTCAGCTAGTGGTTACAGCGCAAGACACTGCAAAAACTGTGGGCAGTGGTTAGACACGGATACTAAACCACACCCTTACATCCATCCAGAAACACACCTAATCAGTCAGAAAGATGGTGCACTAACAGCTTCAGAGTAAATTAAACGGTGATATGGGGCTCAAAAACTGTGAATACTTTGTTTTTAATATCAGATCGCTCTTCCTCATCATCAGACTGACATGTCTTTCAGTACGTTGATGGTATCATATGGTTCGATCAGCACGTTGTTGATCTGAGATGTAACTCAGCCTTTTCTGTGTTACACTTACTTTGAATCACTGTGAATTTGCACAATTTCCCTGAGATTAAATGGTCTCCCAGTCTCCAAGGTGGAGTTGGATTCCACCGACACGCGTTTCTTGAAAGGCTCCCATATGCTCTGAGCCTCCAGGTAGGCTGTGGCAATCACCAACAGAAACATCGAACTGAAGAGACAGAAACAAAGCACATGTGAACTCCAAATAAAATGCAACAGAACTGTGTTTTATTGCTCGTGGCGCTGATGCCACACAGTGCAGTACAGAGCCATACTCGCCTCATAATGAGAGACACTATGATGTAGAGCTCCAGCTCCCAGTTTGGTCGGGGCAGGGTCTCTGCACATGCAGCCAACATGTGGTAGGGCAAGGAGGCGTTCAGGACAAACACAAACTCAGATCCTCCATATGTCACCAACTTCAGCTCCCGGATCACTCGAGATGAAGTGAAGTCGGGTGTAAACCTGTAAGGAAAGGAAGGAAGATGTCAAAGTTTAAAAAGGCCGCTGATCTGCATCTGAAATTAACCTGTGATCCACTGATGTTGCCACAAAGTAGGACTCCTACTTCCAGCCAGAGGGCATCAGTGGTGGCTGACTGGAGGACCTGGGAGGCATCCGTAAGGAATCTGCGAGCCGTTTAGATGCGTCACAATACTGTATATTAATTTTATATATTAATATATAAAATTATATATTGTATATTAATTGGAAGTGACCATAATGGACTCATGCAACCTGATAAATTATCTGACCAGAATTGTCAGTGTGAGTGTCCTTTACTGGCTGGCTGACAGATCATTGTAAAAATGAACACTACTGAGGTGAGGCATGCAGCCAGCCTGTTGCTTTCATTCATTCATTTTCAAAACACGCACATCTATAGCATGAGACAAAAAGGTGGAGGCTTTTGCTCTTAATTCCAACTAGCTTTGATTGAAATGTGAAGAGTGAAGCTTGATTTGATTCTGTCATTCATCACACTTTGTATGCAATTTATCATTCAACATTTGCACTAATGTGAATGTATCATTTAATGTGCAATGTCCACTTTTAAGCTGTGGTCAGACCAACATCTACCTGCACAGGTGTTTTCGTGCTCAGACCTCTGCTCAGGTTAAAGCTGAGCTACGATAGGAGGACAGACCATTTCAACATATTTTAAGCCTGCAACGCCACAAGTTATAACTGGTTAAACTTACATTTACAGAACTATACCAGTACATTTATTCTGAGATTGCAAAACAGTCTTAGTCTGACCTAATTCACATCAGCCGGGAGGGAACAAAACTCAAGAGAACAAAGTAGCGACTAACCCAAAGGCAAGGTTTGTTAAAAGTAATAATTGTCACGCTCACTCTCTTTTCATTAACAAAACATTTCCATTAACAAACATTTCCATTTGGCCTAAGAAACACAACATAGGCCATAAATGATATTAAATCATATAGGCCGAGACAGTCTGTCTGAATCTATGTTCCAAATAATACCTCGTATAATGCAGATTAAGAGGTTTTAATACTTTAAGGGTCTTCATTTTTGCTAAACTGATTTAATACCTTTTAAGACACCGTGGATACCCTGGTAAAGCACCCAACGAGCAAATATCAATGCAGTGGTTGTGCTCTACTGGGACTTTTGAATGACACCTTGGCTGTGAGAATTATGAAATCACAGGAAACCTGAAGGCTACAGTTTAGGTTATCTTGGTCGGGAAAAAATTAACTTGCATTCATCTACAACCAACGTTTGCTTTTGATTGGCTAATACATTAGACTTTATAGCTGAAACATATCAATATCATATCAACCCCCAGAGCTGGTGTCTGACATTTTAGTAAAACTTGACTGATGAAAAATTTCCAGACTTTATATTACACTTTTTGAGGTTTCCCAACTAACATTCGAGTCTTTTTTCTTTGTAAAAGGGATAACAAGTGAATATGTGGTTATTCTGAGTCAGGACTTGAACTTCAAGTGTTGAAGAGAAATGAGACCTGAGGGGAGCAAACAGAGAGACAGAGAGCCAATTCATCCTCTTACTGAAGGCTAACGGACATGTATTAATAGAGCTTGTGGGTGGGTGTACTTTACTTACAGAATGATGAGGTCTTTTGAAGCATTTGGCTTAAGTGAAAACTCTTGACAGTTGAGAACTTTGAATCCATATCCTTCACAAGCTTGTCCGTTGATTTCTGCTGATCGGATGGTGATCGGGAGCAAGCCAGTGTTCTCCACTCTGAAGGTTCTTTTGAGAGTGAAGTTTGGCTCCTTGACTTTTGTTTCTGAAATAAATGAAGAGATAATAATTAATGGACACTGAATAACACTTCAAAAGACACAGAAAAGTGTGTTATTATTCAGTGTTTTTTGGGCTAAACAGAATGTTTTTATTTTGAGAAATTGCTTACTGTCAATATCTCTTTTGACTTTCATTATGTTGGCCGAAAGATTAGAACTGAAATAAGTTGAGACATTGCACTTTGTGATCTCATATTTGACAATGAAAGAGCTCAGGGTCCCCGTTTGTTTGTTGTTTGTCTCTTTACACTTCATGCGTCTTGGGCGGCTCGGATAGCTATCCCATCTTAAAAAAGCCAACTGTAACTGCAGCCCAGAAGCGTTTGAAATGCATTATAGCCATATGTGTCAGAGGTGTATCAGAGCTGCACCACAATCTTTACTCCTATTGTAACTACGTCTGTAAGCCGTCTGTGCGAAGTGCACATGGGAGAAGTTTGCCTTCAGGGCTTTCTGCCAGAAAGAGGAGGAGATTGGGGTGGATGGATGGGTCAAAAAGACTTTCACCCAGGAGATCGCTGTTGGTGTTCCGTGTGAAACAAATAGTCAATTTTAACATATTATTTTAACCCAAACCACGATCTTTTCCTAAACCTAACTAAGTAGTTTTGGTGCCTAGATCCTGCCCAAACTGCGACTGTTCCCCAACATTAACCACGTTAGAAAGGCCTTTCTGGCAGAAAGACTTAAGGCAAACTTCTCCCATGTGCTTAAGGAAGCCACTTTCAAGATAATGGAGCAAAGGTTACAATGAAATGAGCAGTCATTCCTCCCTGATTTATACCCTAACCCTCATCAGTTCAACCAGTGAATAATCTGTGTGGGTGAGACAGCGATCCGTGTGGATAGTTGTTAGCTGTTATTGTTAACTGTTAATTCAACTGAACTGCTGAACTGAAGTGTTTTAAAGGTATTCCTCTTCTAGAGCGGGGCTTTGGATATAAGCCTGAGAAAGATCCGACCAACGGAGACACAGACACACGGAGACTTAGTGTAAATGAAAGGTGAACGAAATGAAAGCTTTTTTATCTGTGTTCGAGACACCTGAAATGGCAAGTGTAATAAACGGGGCTATGGTCACACTGGTGTGAACCGCAGCAACACAAACTCACTGTCTGTGCAGTCCTTCAGCAGGGCCTCAGTCATCTTGAACCTCAGCGAGCTGCCTTGCCCCGGAGGCTTCCCTGCAACTTTCAGGCTCTCTGTCGCACCTCGGCCGTGAAGTACGATTGTGTCAATCACAGTCAAATTATTCCTAAACAGAATCCAAATGACCCAAACAATTTCAGAAGAGAAACACAGATTTACTAAAAAGGACTGTTCGGTTAGTTACATTAAAAAAAACTGACATTACCTGACTATGAGGAAGGAGGAGACACTGTGGTTGCTGATGGGAGTGAACCTCACGCTGAACGACTTCACTTCTCCAGGCAGCAGGCGGAGGTTGTACACAAAGGGTCTGGTTGATCCCTCTACGAACCCTGCGCTGCTCTTCATTAAGGATGTCTGCCAAACAAACAGAGGGCCTGTTAGAGACAAACAGCTTCCACATGCTGCCTCCACCATGGTCAAGAGGACTGCGATTAACAATGCAATTACATGCCAACAAGCGCATTCTTCAAATTCCTGAATGACGCTGAAGCCGACCGTCACTTTGCAGCACTCACTTGATTCCTATGAACCTGGAACTCTAAGGTGCTGGTGTCAATGTTGGACAGGTTTCCTAATGGCAACCTGGGAAATACACCCAGAGAAGAATCGCCGTCAGGGTAAGATGAGGGCATAAAGAACAAGAACGTGAGAGGTCTTAAAGATGGCTCACCTGTCTGCCAGCTTTCCAGAAAACACTGAGGGGTTGGGCAACAGGGCCAAGGGGAGAACTTGAACATAGACGAGGACATCGGAGGGATTCTGCAGAATCACCTCCTCATCCTGCAGAGATACAGAAAGATTCCCCACGTCAAATTGTAACACTGAACTTGAACACAGTGGAACATTGCTGCGCTTGTTTGGTAACATGTATGAACAAGAGGCGGACTGTTTCTACTCACAGAGGAGCTGTTTGTGTTGGTCAGAGGGAACATAATTCGTTGTGACGAATTGACCAGTGAGGGCCAGGTCAAGTGTGCCGTTATTTTAGCTTGCACATTTTTCTGAAGGTCCGTGTTGACTTCAAAGACAGCTTCAATCCTTTAGTGAGAAAAGAAAACATCTTGTACAACATTCTGTAAATAGCCCATCGGCGTGGAACAACCAATTTAACAGTATGCTTTGATCACCTAACTCCTAATATTCTTACTTGTGTCCCGAGTCTTCTTTCAGCTCTTTCCATCGTCTGAGGAGTTTCTGGTGAAGATCCACATCGGCGTCCCAGATATCCTCCTGTAACGCCAGCCCGTGAGGCTTGGACTCGGCTGTGAAAGAAAAATATATACCGGTTTTTTTATTTTGACTCTTGCTTTGAGATTTGAATGTCACACACATACACAATCAAAAAAACAACTTACATTTAAGCACAAATGGCAGCCCCACATAACAGTGATCACCACACTGCAAGCTGGCGTCAAAATAAATATTTGCCACCTGAAAGAGATGGGAGGATTGAAAATAAGTTCGCTTATAAAGGACACTTATGGCTCACTAATGTTGCTCAGTGAGATGAGCGGCTACCTTAGATTTACGTCTTGGCTCCAGCTCGTCTTTGTTGCTGCGGAGACGTTTGTAATAGAAACGCATGTCTTCTGTCAGGGAGCGGATCTGCTGCAGCCGCACTTTCTGTGTAAAAGAGCTCTGTATGCTGAAGCTTTGATGGACAACTTTCCCCTGAAGAAAAACACACACACACGTATATATGTAGAGACCTGTCATAAGACATAACTGCATATAACACTATCTCTTGTTTGCTGCAGGACAGGACAGGTGTGAAGTCTTACTCATGAATAGATACTTGAAGAATAGATTACTTACAGGAAATGAAGGTGGTAAAATTATGTGTTTGGGAGAGCTGTTTAATGTGCCCACAGCAATGAGAGCTTTCACTGGGATGGTTAATATCTGAAGAAGAAAAAAATGTGATGTCACCATTACAGTTGATGCTGGTTGTGCATTTCTTTGCAATGATGGCATAAAACAGCAGATGTGACTGGCTACCTACCTCGTAATCTGTTGTTATGTGTATGGCTCCATCGTACATGCCCTCCAGTGCCTTGGTCACAAGTGTCACTCTGAATACTGCATAATAGCCTGACGCCAAGATCACCTTTGCAGAGACAAAAATATATATTTTTTTACTTTCTGATAATGAGAATTAATTTTCTGCTTCAAATAACAAGATTCCATCTGGTAAGACTGAACTAAATGCAAGAATTTTCCTTAAACAAAGTAGTCAGTTTAGTCTTTGATTTAATACAGAGTCATGAAATTAATTACTGAAGCGAGCTATGATATCTGGTCGCAAACAACAATTCAGAAACATACTTTACATTTAGACACTAAAACGAAAAAGTTTTGAACTGACAAAACAATTATTACTTTTACTAATGATGAAAACAATGACATTTAAAAAACTAAATATGTGTCTGTGTGTCAATTTCTGGTGATGCTTTCTCTCCTTATTGAACAGTTGATTTGCTCTTTGCTTCTTTCTTTCTTTTCTCTCAATCTGGTGGTGTTCTTTCTTGTGCTGACTATCTTTTCTGGTGCCAAATTTAATTCTGGACAAGTGAGAGTCATCACATCACACATGATCATCAGTGTTTGAGCGTAACCGCATAAACAGACACAAACAGAAGTGAGCAGCACAGTAAATGTGAGCTACTAAATATAACAGTCATTCTTGCTACAAAATGTTGTCAAGGAATAAATAGTGTCATGTCATCTGAAAAAAACAAAAGTCAGATTGAACTTATTCACCATTTGTTGTAACAAATTGTATATATAGAAAAATAGTAACCTTGTGTGTGTTTGCAGTTTAATAAAGTATAACCTCATTTGACAGTCTTAACAAAACCTGAATATGAGAAGATTCATACAAGGTAAGATTTAATTGCCAGGCCTTTGTATTGGGTTGCATTAGACTGGTGACACTATTCTCCACCAACGTACCTTCAGTGATGTAGATTTGGATTTCTACTATTTTAATTTATTGTCACGATGATCATAAAGCAGCTGTGGAATGACGCTGTGGCGGTCTTACTGTTTTGTGATGGGAGGCTGAAGTGTTCTGCAGCTCTTGCAGGCGACTCAGGGCCATGGTTGTGTTTCCCTTCTCCGTCTTCAGAAGCTCCATAGAAAGACTGTCTCCTGTCACCAGCCAGGACTTGATCTCCAGCTGAAGGACAGAAAGGACAAACGTGTTGTGCTATTCATGGGCAATGAACAGGAAACACAAACACTACTGGACTACAGAAAGCAAGTCCCTCCTATTTTTCCTTTCTTTTCAGAACAAAACCTCACCTCTATGGGGTTGCTGTTGACCACCACAAATATGATGTTGCTGGTGTCTGTTGCACTGCGAACACCAAAGTCCAGAAGGTTCTCCTTCAGACTGGGAGTCAGGACCAGAGGCTGTTCATGCAAAAAAAGACACACACCAAGAATTACGCTATCTAATCTGTCCTACACAGGCAGCAACTACATATTTGGTCAAAGTTAAGCCACAAACACACAGAATATGAAGAATACAAACTGTCAATGTAATGAACACTAGAATAAGAGCACCCACTGATAAGGTTAATTAGCTCTTTTGATCAGAGGTTAATCTGTATTCCCCATTGTGTACCTCCAGGAAACCAGTGTAGGCCCGGACAGGCAGATGAAACTTGGATGCATTTGTGATAAGCAGGATATTGCTGTCTATGTGGATGGAGGGTCGGACTGGCCGGAAGAGGAGGGAGAAGATGTAACGTGACTCATGTGGGGGAATAACGATGGGTGCACTGAAGTTCTGCACCTAAAATACAAAGAGAAAAGGTGATGTCATAGTCATCTCTACCCTTACGCTACCCTCACGCAATACTTAAGTCAGAATGACTTCTGTGAAGTTAGCCCATTCTGGTGACACTCACATTAAACATGGTTTTGGCCTCTTCGGGCAGGGATACATTGTGTATCCGGATGGCAAAGCTGAAGGCATTTGTGAGGAAGATGGGTCTGTCTACTGGGTCGACAGGGCTGTCCCTGATGTGGAACAATGTAGCTGTGTGGTCAAAGCCCAGGTAGCTGCCAGAAGAGATAACAAACCAGAAAAGAAAAAAAAAAACATTCATCGAAACATTTCTCTCTTATCTCTAAACACATGAAGTCACCCACTCTCCATCTGCAAAACAACTCACCCTTCTAAAACCTCTGCCTGGTATGGGATTTCAAGCTTGGAGTAACTCTTTTCTTTCGCTTTAACAGTTATTTTACCAGCGAACTGATATGGTCTTCTCGCTTTTGAGGCTGCAATGAAAGAACAAGATCGAAACAGTGGATAAGTGCACTGCAAAAGGATACAAGGCCCCACAAGAGGAAGTTGTGCAATACTAAAACAAAAAGTAACAGATTGCTAGAGTATGGACAAGATGTAAAGTTCTTAAAGCTAAAGAATGTCCAGATTGTTACTTAGAAACAGTCAATATGTTTTATAGAAAACACACAAGGGGAAAATGAATTGACTTTCCCCCCCCCCCCACTTATGAACAAATCTAGAAGAGGTTACATAAAATAAGTCATAAAAACAAGTTGACACACTGAAGAGAAAAAAAACAAAAAAAACAATGCATCTTTACTTCTTGTAAAGATGTTTCTGCTTCTCTGGAAATGGTGCCTCTAACTGCACTATTTTGAAGAGACAGCGAAGCTTAGCTGTCTGAAAGGAACTACCAAAAATAGCGTTGTTTGTTATTTAGCTAACTCCTCATGAATGAGGTGGACAAAATAATAGAAACACCTGTCAGTATAATGCAATACAGTTCAACAGCAACATCCAAAATGATCATACATTTGAATCAACACCTCTCTGACAGATTCAGCAAGGGAGACTTTACTGCAGGACTGCTGTATTAGACTGCATTAGTTTTAGCTTGGTGTACTGAGTGTACGTGTCAGCAGAAAAAGGAGTCAGGTTTTATCACACACACACACACACAAAGAAAAAACACACTACTTACCATCAAAACTAATACTTGCAACTTTGGTATATCTGCTCTCTCCAGCTTTCAGTGTGACTGCTTTGAAATCTATGGTGACTGCTTCATTTGATGGTGTTGTACGCACACTCTAATGCATAAATAAAGGATGGGGTTAACATGAGGCTTAAGATAACCATTTAAGCATTTTAAAAAGGTTACTAAAGATACCTACTGTAATTGGAACATCTTTTCTTCCTGAATTTAAAAGGTGGAGATTCAGCAGTTTTGGACGATCTGTGAAACAAAGCCGTTGGAAAAGAGAACGGAGGGAAGGTGAGTGGAGAAGCCCTGACAAAGATTGAAAGAGAAACTGAAAGATGTTGGTTGTTTTGTAAGACCCCGTACCTTGTGACCGCAGCGTACCAAAGTCAAGCATCTCTGTGGAGGAGTATATACCAGGGGCTGCAAGAAAAAAAAAAATAATAATAATAATAATACAGAAGAAATTTCACCCGACAGACAAAGGACGCAGAGTATTGCAATAGATGTATTCCCAAGGGTTAGATGGCACACCTGATGTGACCTCCACCTCTACAGGGAGGATGATGAACTGGTCCTCATTGGGGGCATTGGTTTTGATTCTGATGAAAGCTGTGTGGTTGTCGACGTCCCTCGATGAGAAGCTGGCTCTCATCACCCCCTTTGTCTCGAATGGCGGAATCTCCTGAAGACAGAAGGTCAGCAAGGGTTACAATGACTCGAATCTGACTGCCATCATAGTTAACCTTCAAAGCAAAATAAGACTCGACACAAACGCTGGGGGAAAATAAACACGAGACTACTTATGCACTCATTTTCCACTACTACAGAATACAAATCCACGCTAAAGAGAGCTTTACAAAGACCGCTAAATAAAAACAGACAAGTGATAAAATTATGAGGTTTTAAAGAAAACAAAAGACAGTTCAAAGAAAATTTTAACTAAATTAAAACCAGGAAATGCTCTCAGATAAAAGCATGCTTTAAGAAGGAACTGCAAAAGAGGGTATATTAATTTTCTTTAGCTATGTAAACAGCTTAGCATGAATATTGTCTTTGTCAGAATAAGGTCAAAACCCAGAATATTTTGTGAATGTACAGTCACTAGACATGAAACTAACCCATAATTTCCCAGTGCCTCCTTGTTGACCTGTAGGAAGCTCTAGATGTAGATCCCCACCACTGGAGTACATCTCAACAACCTGGAGTAAGACATGGAAAAGGAACACACCCCATATATATATATATATATAAATAATCAATCCTACAAAAACACAAAACATTTAACCATTAGAGATTCAAATTACTCTAAATTACCTGCAGTGGCTCACTGTATGGGTTGTGGATGTGTATTAGAGGTGAGAAGCTGCCGTTTACTGGGACCCGAGCCCCGATGAAAGGCCGCAGTCTGTAGGGGTTTGGGATACCAACCCCAAAAACCTTCAGGGCGGAGATGGAAAAGCTACCTCAGTCACATTTCTCCCGGCACTAATAATTCAACTTGTAAAAAACTGAAGTATTGTTTATTTTGGACTATACCTGGTATGTAAACACTCCATGATGTGATGTATTAATAAATAAAGTGTTTTCTACATTCCCAACTACTCGAGCAAGAAACACAACATCAAATGACGTGTTCCCTCCCGGTGGAATTATCTGTTGAAAGAGCAGATGAAAACAAAGGGCACAATATACATGAGGTTCAATACAACGAACAATTTGACAGCAGAATACAGCTTCTCAAGAGTTACTCACATGTACTGACCCCTAAACAGCTGGGCCAATAACCTGAAAGCTCTTAACACTCACTTCCACAACACCAGACCTTCAAAAGGTGCTACTAAAACATTACAGCTGCACGTTAACTTTAGCATTTTGGTGGTGACTGTTTCCCCTGAATTCTTTTCTGTCAATTTACAGCAACATGACCCACTACAGAAACAGCTAAAAAAGGAATATATTGTTGATTTACATAGACCAAAACATCATGTAGTTAGATGTTGTACACTAATCTAACAGAACACAACAGATCATCCTGTGTCATCGCCGCCGCTGCAGAACGTTCAGGGAGAGAAATGCAGATAGCGGAAGGAGCAAAAGGGCAGAGGAATTTTTTTTAACATTTTTCACATCCACTTCAGTGTGAGAAATTCACTGCTCACCAAATAGAGCAAAAAGATAATGTATAAAAGGGAAACGCACACTTTAACGTGTGCATTTTAAATGTATTAAGCTATTCAGCACAGAACCTTCTCCAAGCAGGAAACAATAAGCTATTTTCCAACTACATACAGAGGGTGTAGGTTTGGTTTCAGAATCTACTTCCTCTGCATGCCTTTCGGGTATAATAAAGAAATAATGATGTACTTGCATATCATGCTTTCCATCATTAAGATAATAAAACAGAAACAAAAAATAGAAACACTATATTAACCTGTTGTGTTGTTAACTAACACTACTTAAAACCGGCGCTGACTGTATGTAGCCTGAGAGGTGAAACCCAGGGCCTAAAAAGCAAAATAAAAACGGAGTCCTTGCACCATGTCCTGGCTTGTTAAGCTTATTGCTCAGAGCACACTGTAATAATTGAACCCAAATGAGGTGAGCATACCAACAGTTTCTAAATGCTAAACTGACAGTTGTGCTCCCAGCTTAACTGAAAGCCAATGTATGTGTAAATAAAAATATACACTACATTTGTCTATTTTAAGCACGTTATGAAGCTGGGACACAGCTAATAAACACTGACTTGCTAAGCTTGCAGTGTTGACATTGGTAGAAGCAATATTTGCCAAATACCCCACTCAACGCTCCTTTCTGACCCATGTGCACTTCTTGAGAGATAAATGCTTGGATTGTGTTTCAAATGTATGGAACCAAAGTAAACAATTTCTTGGCAGCTGTCCAAGTTGTTTTGATGCAAAACACATGTGCGGATAGAACGTGTGGCCACAGCAGAGATCTCTGGGGATTGTAGTCTCTGACTGTATATGGGCATATAAGAATCCTAGTGTATAAACAGATGCTCCAAGACACACAAAATCATAGTAGTTGCCATTTCACAGAAATCTGGTGAAACCTACAGGCAGGCTCTCCTGTGTAAAATTGTTATGTTAATTACCACATAAAACTACATCTCCCTGGAGATGTAGAGAGAATCTATACAAACATATCCCATTACAGAGGACTAGAGGCCTCAGATTGTTAAATCCAAAACCACACTGACTTCCCTCCTACTCAATGTGTTTGTGAACTCAATTCTCATGTCCTGAAGATGAAATTATTCTTACATTCACTATGGATATGCACCAAATAAACAACAGCAAACAAACATCCTCCTCTAGATGACCCAGCTAATACAATGAATGTCTTGGGGCAATAGATCGGCCAGAGTTACACCGTGTCCTAGCTTCACTTAACAAGTAAATATTTAAGTGTGCAGTGACGGTGCCTAAAGCAACAGAACAAGTCTTTCCTGTAAAGGGAGTCTTCACATGCAGTACATTACTAAAGATTATAAATACTCACTTTATAATGTACAGCATTAAGCAGTGCCAGAGCTGGAAGAGGTAACAGTTATATGTATATATTAGGTTCCTTGTAAAAAGCGGTAATTAATAGGCAATAAAGCCCTTCTATGTCCTTACATGATTACGTGTTAAAAAGACTATGTGTTAACATTAAATACGTTTGACAAGACATCTTATATACACATTTCCTATAATAAAAAGGATTTATTAACCTTAATAAGGCATTGTTCATGCTTTAGATCCAGTAGCTGCAAAAAGCATATTTAACTGTTAATCAATTAGTTTATTTATCTTTAATAAAACAAAAAAGCTTAGTAAAGGTTAAACAATGACAATAGGTAAGTTAGACGCAAATGAGTTTGTATTGCCATTATAAACAATTATAAGAAACCCATAAGGCTTTTATTATGCAGTCTATACATTTTTAACAAGTTTCTATGCTTATGTCTATGTAATATGTTTATTTTGCCATTATTAACACTTAATCTTATTAACACATGTTAACCATGTTAATAAGAACTTTATAAGGACTTATAAGGGCAATATTATCTATTAACTAGTGCTTATTACAAGGACCTTAAAATAAAGCATTACCATTCATGGTGACTAGTCACAACTGTATTGGTATTTGTCAGGTCACATAACCTCATCAGCAATGTGGGTGCGCCAACCAACTTTGGGAAATATGTAGCAGGCTGTGTGAACCAATCAGGGCAGAGACTTGTTACTTGTATTTATTATAGCCGGCAATAGAAACGGGAGGCTGAGACAAACCCAGAAACAGAACAGACGAAATACAAAAAACGGTGAGCTGCATAAACAGGCCCTTCACTTCAATGACTTTTCTCATACAAAGCAAGGCACAGAGTGACTTTATCATCCTTGCAGAGTATGGCAGTTATTTTGCACCGATCCTCTTTTTGACACTCGGTCTTGTGGGTTAAATGACGATTTCAGAGTTTTTAACAACAGTATGTCTCCTGTTGAAAGACTGTATATACCATAACTTCATTATATTGCAGTTTTACCTACCTTTCTTAGTCTTGTTAATTTCAATTCAATTTTATTTATATAGCGCCACATCATAAGTTATCTCACAGCAAATGTTAATATAGAGCAAGTCTAGACCAACTCTATATCAAATGATAAATATCTTATTAAAATGTGTGATTTAGGTGGGTGGATCTCTCTCTCTCTCAACAGTTGGGGACTCCAGTCCCCAGAGACCTTTGGTGTGGTCACATGTTCTAATAAGACATGATTTGCATACGCACTTCCTACTTTTGTCAATGTCTATATGCTGTTTACTTGTTTGCTGTTGATGCTTGAAGAAGGTCCTCGACTACTCGAGTCCACTTGCGTTTAAAGCAAAAACCAAATGCGATATAAGAGGATACATTGTGTTTGCCGATCAGTGTCAAGTTATCACACCGATTATTCTTTTTCTTTAAAAACAACATGGTGAGATCAACACACAGCCATGTGACTAAAGATGTGACCGTCTATTTCCTTTCATAATAACAACAGGATATGCATTTCTAAGGTTATTATTACATTACATAATATTAGATTAGAAGTACTCACCCTATTCTGGAAAAAGGATGCATGAAAATGTGCCGTTGTTGCTGATATTGATATCAAACTAATTTCTTCTGAGCTAGGGTTGTGTAAATAAACTTTCTCCATTTTTGGCATTCCAACAGGCCTGTAAATGAAGAAAAAAGGCCTTGTAAGAGCAAGTGAACAACAACATGAATAAGAACATTAGAAACTCATAAAAAGGTCAAAACTGATTTAGATTGAAACAGAAGATGAACAGCACCAAAACTTAAAGAGGGGTCAAGTAGTTTAGTGAAGAAAGAAGACTGTAAGAACACACCAATAATGTCAAGGGTTTTTAAAGACAGTGAAGACAAGAACAGAGAAAGGAAACTTGAAGGGGTCAACAGGTTTTGAGTGTCAAATGTTCCATTTCAGAGTTTTTCAAATAATAATAAACTTTATTTATTTTAATAAATAAAATGTGTGTGCACCCACTCAACTTATTGGTTATTGCTGGTGCATATGCTGTATATACTGCACTTTACCTTATTGCCAATCAGCACCCAAAGCATACCATCAACTCTTTGATTTCCTATCTTCCAGACAGCCTGTGCTTTCTTTCATTTTAAAACGGCAGATTATGAAAACCAACTGCTAGACACTTGGTGATTCTCCCTGCTTGCCATAATCATGCAATGATGAAGCAACTTTGGCTAAAGAATAAAAGGACACTAAATGTTCACTGTGATGGGTTAGTTCTAGGTCAATTGATTAAACCTGAAAAAATCACTTAAAATAAAAAAGAGGCATGTATGGTTTCTCCAACACAAGTAAGGCAGACGTAAACATGTCCAACACCTTAACATCCTATGCAGTGCATCTGAAGTTGAGCTTCTATCTGTGGACTGATTTAGTAAGGCCTCCAATGTGATGCTGCCCAGTGCATTGGAGACAGGGTGAGAACTTCTCAAGGTTGCATTTTCATGCATTCAAAACAATCACAACTGATAAGTGGATTATTTATTGAGGAAGTCGGACGAGGGAGGACGGCATGAGACAGCTGGGTCTCTCACGGTGAGCTGGTGTAGGGGTACGCTGCTCAGCTGTGAGCTACTGAATCTTTGCCGTCTGCACCCTGGTGTAGTAGGCTACACTCAAAGCTGGGTCATACTACATGGATGTGCAGCCACCGTCAACAGTGGAATGTGATCTAATAAGTCCTACCTAAGTGAAGATAGGAATTAAAGAATGGTGTTTTGTTAAGTGCCTTAAATGCTTCCTCAGCCATTCATTTTAATGTTTACAGGCTGAGTTCTGTTATCTCAGAGTAAAAAAAGGTTAATTTCACATATTATAGAGAGCTGTAATAGATACTCCATCACTACTACACCAGTCTGTAGGCTAGCCAGCAGGTTTTGAAAATGTTGTTCAATATATCAGATTATGCTTTTGATCATATTTGAGAAAAACAACAATAGTGTTATGTCTTTGTGTCAAAAAAAGAAAAAAGTTAAAATTACAAACAGCAAGTATCTCAAAAGATGTGAAATGTATTAAAATAACAGCTCATACAAAAACAAAATAAATTAGTGGGAGAATATACCAAATAACACTCACTGTTCATGAAAGTCCAACATTGGTGGTTCAAATCGTATAGGTCGGAAGTTCCCACGGTGTGGGGACGTGCTGTGAGAGACAGGAAGATGTGACAGCAGCAACAGCAGGGTTGGAAAAACAGTGTCCATGTTTGTGTGCATCCCTCCCCCCCCCCCAAAAAAAACAGAAAAAATGCTAAACACACACAAGCACAGACACAGAAGCCTGTGTCTAAGCTTTTTTTAACACCACATTAGGATGGTCATCCCATCTGTAATGCATTATATCCATACGTAATGTCTGAAAATCCATAGGTTAAAAAATAGAAAGGAAAAAAGAAACCGCACAAGAGCGAGAGAGAGAGAAAAGAGAATCTCTCCTCGTCACCTTCAGTGTGGCGTTTCTCTCACATGAAGGCAACAACTTCTGAGCATCAGTTCCACCCGCCTGGTCGTTAATAGACAGGCATAACTCACCAAACCTGTTAGACACCAGCTGTATCTTAACAATAGACGAGGCCGCCCCCAAAGAGAAGCAGCTCTTCGTTGGAAGAGGTGAACAGAACTATGTAATGAGAGCCTTTATGTAAATCTCATGGAAAGAGAAGTTCATCAGCGACACAGGTGTGGTTCATGTAAGCTTGAAGTCATTTGACGGTCGTAAAAGCGACCTGCCTGAGCGTTACATGGCCATTATATAGAATCATTCGTGGAAGGTGGCCACAAATATATTACATGCAGGGATACACTATAGCAGAAATATTTTATTGTCCTGTCTTTTGCACCATAGCGGAAGCGGTGGTGCCAAAGACCATCCACGAATACATCACATGTAATTTCTCTAACATTACTCAGGAGTCAGACAATTAACCTGAGATCAATTACACCTATTTACTACCAAGCCAACGTCTGGGGAGGGAGCAGACAATGGCTGTAGCAGTGTGCTCCAATAGCAGAGCTCGCTGGAGACGGGATGGATTTCCATCCCCTCAGGCGCACAGTGATCCACACAGAGCCCCCGTCATGCAGTATTCCTCCTGGATAATCTGTCATCTACACGGCTTGTCCTCACTTCTCTCATTAATATAACAACTACTGACAAAATACTTGTGGGATTAAAGGTTCAAATGGATCCTTGCTATGGATTCTGTGCAACCTGTCGCACGGCGCTGCAGAGCTAATGTGTTGAATGTCAGTGTGTAATTGGAGCCGCCGGGAAGATCATGGCTGGAGGGCTGTGCCTCTTGGCCTCAGATCTGCATAGGTCCAGTGTCAGGCTAACTTTAAGATTAAGCGCATTAAATACAGCAAAACTGTGAGATGTATTTTTAAGTCCCGTGGAAGTGGCTAGCATGTTGACAACTTTCTTCACAAATGCAGAGCGCAGAGTAATAGAGAGGAGATAATGATTGAGAAAAGATCCCCCACCCCGGAAAGGGGAAGTTCAACATTCAAAAAACCTGAATCAACAGTCAAAACAGCAAAATTCTCTAGCCCCCTAACTTGAGGGAGTGGTTATGCTATGCCTGTACAAAAAAAAATAAAAATAAACTTTTACGGATGAGAACATACTGTAAAAATAATTGTTGTATGCTGCACCCAGAAAAAACACACATAGGTAAAGTATTGATGTTATGTGGAGGCCATGATATTAAAACGTGATGTCCACGTGATGCATCTTGGCACTTTTCATAGTGCCAAGATACAGGAGTCTGTCTGTGACTGACACTAGAAAGCAAACAACTAAAAGCAACTTCCCCAAAGAAGCACTCTTCTGTCGGCCATGTTTGTCTTTGTGCCCAGCCTCATCAGCATGGGTACAAACTGTCAAACTCACAGTATCGGTGTCTCTGTGGTCTAACCTGCTAAACTCAACTCTCAAAGTAGCTGTGGCAGGAGAGAGGCACACTGTGGCGTGGTCGAACAAACCGCATGAAATACGACTTTTGCAAATCAGATCCAAGCCACATTTGGAGTCCGCAATGCACATGTATAGGTTGGTGATGTCTGGACACACAGATCTGATCACTTGCAAATAACAGTGTGGACAATCTGTCTTCGAGATCTGATTTGAGAAACAAATCTGATTTGCCTGCAGTCTGAACTGGCCACAGTGACTGATAATGCATTCGCCAGTGTTCACTTTCAGAATCATCTTTGTTTTCTACTTTGTTTGTGAAGATTGGCCATGCTAAAGCTGGAAGCATACTGAAGCGGGCTGATGCCGTGTCAATCAAGCCCCCAGGAAGTACAGCAGGCTTGGAAGCAAAGCCGTGTAATTCTAGATCCATAACGTGATGCACACTGGCCCCAAAAGGCATTTTCCCAAAGAGTTACATTGTGAAAAAGACGTCCGTCAATCGAGGCATAACCACAGCGCCTCCCTGCACCCACACTATTGGAATGGCATTTAACTACACAAACATAGATTTGTTTGGAGTGTATAATAAAAACTTACCTTTGTTGATATAAACTAAAATCAATGTCAGACTCTGCCTGCAAAGGAGAACAGAGACATAAGCAATTGTTTCACTGTGATTTAACTGGACATTACATCGTTACAGTCAGGGGGAGGTCAGTTGTAAACCAAGTTCGTGGTCTTATTTCAGCCTTTTCCTGCTCTGTAATGGTGAAATGTTTCTGTGTCTGTGGTGTGTAGTACTACACTTTTATTGGCAACAGCAAAGGCGGGCTGTTGCCAATAAAAGTGGGGGGGGTTATTGCACTTACCTGCAAAAGGTTTCCCTCACCAAAATGTAAAACTTCTAGAATTGTGTCCGACTGAATGAATGCTGTAAGACAGAAAAAAGAGGGGAAAAAAGATAAGACTGCTGCATTTAATGAACTCCTGGCTATAAAGCATGTTTAAGATTAAAATGTCAAAAGCAAATCCTGGTGACAACTCGAGTTTCATTTCCTTTTTATATTTCACTACTGACATTATCACAAGTACATCACGCAGACCATTCTGCCCTGGGACAGCATCGGGTCAGAGTTGGGAGTGAATTTTTCAAGTTCAAATCGCCTTTTTTGGGAGTGGGAAACACCCTGTACCTAAGGAGAACACACAAGGCTAAACAGTTGGAAGCCAGTGACAGTTTACACTGGATTAGCGCGCTGAACCGCCAAGTCTACACAAAATGAATCGCCTCCCCTCTTGTCACCAGCACATGATTTAGAAAACCGCCATCAAAACAAATAGGAAGAATCTAAATGTCCTCCACAAAAACAATCTTGGGGTGGCCAACCTGTTTAAAACGTGTATCAACAGTGTTGGCCACAACAGATGGCCATGTGCAGTTGTGGGATTCTTAGCAGTGGCCAAACTGCAGGGCAGCAGCAGTTCTCCGTCACTTCTCTCCAGCAAGAGCAAATCTGCACAGACAGTTCGGAGATAGCGAAGCACTACCAGAGGTGATCTCGCTGCTCCTGACTTTAAGTTTGCTACGCCTGCGGGGTGTTGACGTTGGTGGAAGCGTGACAATATTTGTCCAGTCAACTACTGTGACCCGACAGCTGGACTCCTCAGTCCGCTGGATAAATAACATGCGGCTGTCACTTGGGACGCCAGGCTGGAACGTACCCACCTACCAACCAACAACAGAGTGAAAAATCAAAGCGCTTAGTAGCCACGTTTACAGATAAGAGTCACTTGACTGATTCAAAACACTTCCTTTATTGAGACTAGTATGAGGAAGTAGATGCCAGCGACAACATTTCCATTAATGTCCGCCAATCTGACATTAACACGAGCCCGTAGCTGCCGCAAGCTAAAATTAGTGTTAGCCACGATGCTAGCAAGCGGCTTTGTACCGTGTTCCGTGCGGCGGTCAGGTAGCGCGTTAGCCCAACTTACCCAAATATGGCAGGAGTGACAACATGACAACAAGCCAAAGAGGCTAACGTTCGCTGCAACTTCACAGGCCACAACTTGAAAGGCAGAACTTCCACTCCGAACCAGCTCTTCTTTGCTGGAATTCAAACGGTCACCCGGCTCCATTTTAGTCGTGGAATGTCGTCAACGGCAACTAGAAATAACCCCCAATTTAGCAGCGCTCGAGCGGTGTCCCTGTTAGCGAGGGCGCGGGGCTAGCTGCGATAAAGTTGGCCCGCGGAGGCAGGAACCTCAGCACACACTTCGCAGAAAAATGCCCACGGAAGTCCGCGCCAGCTAACGCGGACGTAGCACGGCGAAGTTACAAACCTTGTTTATTGGCCCGCGTCGTGTGAATAAAAGCAATAAATAACATCCTCAACAATCCGAAACACGGCGCCCTCGTCGCTGCGCGCGTGTGGCGAGGACTCCGGGCTCCCTGCCGACTCGCCATGCTGCAGATCCGTCTGTTGCTACCACCAGCCGAGTGCGGACATGCCCGTGTAAACCTCCGCGGACGCTGTCAATCATAGCCGTGAGGACGAAACTCCAACTCCACTGAGCAGCAGCAGCAGCTAACTGCCGAACAGGACATTAGCCTCTCTTCTTCTTCTTCTTCTCCTTTTTTCTTCTCCTTGTTCTTCTTCTCCCTCTTCCGCTTCATGCGTGACGCGTCAGGGGGGGAGGGGGGGTCTCCGTCCAAAACTTTGATGTTTCAATTTGGATATTTCAACAATTCCTTTATTCATTTAAACAGGTACAAATATTAATTTGATGTAGGTGTCTTTTCAATTTGATTAATTTGAACACATTAATATATATATATATAGATTCTTAGACTTTTCATTGGAGATGATAAGTGGCCTATCACTCTCACTCTCATCGTTCTCGCCGTTTGTCCATTAATTGTTGTGTATTTGACTGGATCCCAATTGGCTTCCTTCCTTCCTTCCTTTACTAATCTCCCTTGGATCCAAAATAGTCCGATTGAAAGGGCTTCACGAGCAGGGAGTGGGCAGCTGTAGGCCAAGAGACAGAAAGGGTCACCAAAACATCAAGGAGAGAGAATAAAGATCGGTATAAACTAGAAAACGAAGTGGCCAGTGTGAGCAGGAAAATTGTGTTTTTGTTTTAGAATTCTGAATTTTTCAGAATTGCGTTATAATATCAACAATAAAGGGATGCTAGTGTGCAGTGTTAAAAATCCTGTTAACTTTTGCTTACTCTACAGCCGTAAGCTGAATAAGTGATTCTTACAGTTGAGTCATTAAGCATGAACATGTCACCAGTGTTAGAAGAAGCATTCAGATCCGTTACTTAAGAAGTCACTAATACCACACTGTGGAAATACTCCACTACAAGTTAAAGTTCTGCATTCAAAACCTTACTTAAGTAAAAGTATGCATGGAAATGTACTTAAAGCATGAAAAGTAATTGTGCTCATTCTGCAAACGTATGGTCCCTGTCAGCGTTTTACTATCATATATGAGGTTTTTGGATTTATATTGCTGCTGCGTTAACGTGTGTGTTGCATTTTACTGCTGTAGTTGTTTACGGTTGTGCTCGTTATCGCGACTACTGCTCAGAAAAACACTTAACCCTCCGGTTTATCAGAAACATTCTAATTCAAAGTCACCAAATTTGGTAGATATATGGTTATCACTGGACAGGAAGGGTATATAAAATTACAACATGCAAAGTAACTTGTAACTAAAGCTGCCAGACAAATGTAGTGGGCTTAAAAAGTACAATAGTACTCTGAGATGTAGCGGAGAGGAAGTATGAAGTTGCATAAAATGGAAATACTCAAGTGAAATTACTGCACCTCATATTTGTAATTAAGTACAGTACTTGAGTAAATGTACTTAGTTACACTCCACTGCATGTCAATATAATGCTTTTTGATTGTATTGCAACTTTTCTTTTTTTTATTTCCCGCAAATAAAGATATCGACATTTTAGTCTGGCTACTCAAAATACAGACAAGGGAGTAAGAAAAATATGTTGTTTATGTCTTAATCACACATCGCTGTAAGAACTGGAACAGAACTATGAGTCACAAAGGACCAGCCCAGCTATTATGTGGCTATTTGCATGACAAATGGTTGTGAGTCATTTTTAGGAACGCATACATCACTTCCACATTGTCAACCAAAACTTTGGCAGGCACAAGGAAGTGTTGGTTAGCTAATTCCTTTTATTGTCCTTTCAGAGATTCCCTTTGTGTCTGTGGCAGCTGTCAGTCAAACACAACTGCAACTAAAGACATTACAGCAGAGGACAACGTTTGACCGAGATTTTGGCTCGTCACACAGGTGTCACTGATAACATTAACGTCTGCATCACACACTGTAGTTATGCCAGTTACAGGACCCTGCTGTGTTGCATAGTAGCTCGCTGCCACATCTAAATGACACTTGAGTCATTGTTGTGCTTCCCCTGCAGAGAGAGACAAGTCAAAACGTCAGTGTGAGAAAGGCCTGTTAACCACCACCACGTCGCTGGCCTGCTGAGTGCAATTTCTTAAGCTTCCTGCAGAGGGCAGAACATGCAACAAAATGCATCCCACAGAGCAGGCCTTTTCTTACATACATGCATCACCATTTTGCCAGAAAACAGCTGCACATTTGAATTTGTTTGCTCCTTGTCCAACACCGGAATCTATTAATAAACGCTATCGATATAAATCAGATCAAATGTAAGTTGTTCAGCTCTTCAACCGCTGATTTTGATTCATTTTAGTGTCACGGTTTTGTATTGTAATTTTTGTTGCATTTAAATGGCATTCATATACCAACGTTTTGAAGACATCGCCGTCCTTATACAAGAGCTGCTTTGATTTTTCACACTTACACAGACACACTATCTTCCCATTTTACAAATTTCTTACATTGATGTACTGTATATTACACAACTGTACATACATCCCTATTTCATATAACATACCCGCATATAACTGTGTGTCTATATAGATTCACTGTAGCTATTCTATGTAATTCAAATGAGCCACCTTGCCATATCAATACATGACAATATACAGGATATACTGCTATGTACAGGATATTACCAGGCATTAGTTTAAGTTCACTTTGTAGTTAAGATTTTAATTACCATTACTGTTTAGTTACTATCTATTTATGAATCCTATACTATCAAGACCTTCCATATACCCCATCCCACCAAGGAAATAGAATTAAAGAAGCCAGCATATTGAGGCGTTCACATATTGGTGTATTATTTATATATATACTGCAAAAAAAAATTAAAGGAACACATTTAAAACACATCAGATCTCAATGGGAGAAAGAAAATCATGCTGGATATCTATACTGGTATGGACTGGGTAATGTGCTTAAAAAGTGTTCCTTTAATTTTTTTGGGCAGTGTATATTGCTGTAATTGGTTTAAAATCAGTGAGCACTGGTGGACGTTGCATAAAAAAATGCAACCAGCACACTGTATTAGTCTTCATAACAGACATTTTGA
Organism: Gadopsis marmoratus; assembly: GCA_036023855.1. Classification (NCBI taxonomy): domain Eukaryota; kingdom Metazoa; phylum Chordata; class Actinopteri; order Centrarchiformes; family Percichthyidae; genus Gadopsis; species Gadopsis marmoratus. The sequence goes on along the minus strand of JAVQJF010015937.1, from coordinate 101,373 downwards.
CTTGCCACAGTAGTAAGAGCACAGGTGTCACTAATAACATTAAGGATGGCTCTGCTCTTGTCAGGTGGTCGAGTTCAGTGTGACAGTGAGCCAGCATGTAGACAGCCTGACACATGGCTGACTAATCTCACCTAAGCATTCTCAGTGCTCACAACTGAGTGTGGAAAATTTTAATTTCATCAATTTTATCAGCACCGCCCACTAAAATGTTACTGCTACATGCTGTTTTTGGTCTAGAGCTCAGTGCAGCTCTTTCTATGCGTCTCTGATACAACATGCCGATATTGCAAGCGTTCATGTGTTGGTGAATGTGCTGTTTAGTGTGGCCTTAATTATTGCGAGCTCCCTCCTCCACTGACTCTGATTTGGACGCTCAGTTCATTCTTCACTGCGTCAACAGCCTCGCACGGTGCTGCAGAGAGATCTGACTTAAACTTGAGCAGGGCTGCTCAACAGAAGAGCCAAAGCAGCCAACCACACACTTTTAAAAACCATGGGATGCACATGTGATTGTAAAGGAGAAGTGTGAATGTAAATGTAAGCACACACACACACACACTCACACACTTGTGCTGTGGACTGATTGCAAATGGGAACAGGAACAAACAAGTGTGGCTGATTACAGCACAGGTAAAAATGACTGCACAATTAGAGGATTATGAAACAAACACAAAAATCAATGGAAAGCCTCACACATGCAGTGACTGTCGACCAGAGCTGCAGATTTATCTCGTGTCTGGCATGTTGCGTTTGACGTCTCTGGCAAGGGCCCACAAACTTGTCCTTGAGGTTGTTATAGCAACGGCGTGTAAGTGTTTGGCGAAGGATAAATCACCCTCTCTGTTTGGAATAAAACAATGACAAAGTACAAGTAATCATCCCCAGGATCTGATGAACAGGGTACAACTCATCAGCACAAGAGGATTCACAGTGGTGCCACGGCCACTTAAAGTGATACTGGCTGCCAAGACACATCTGACGGCCTACATTGTGTGCTGATTTTACATTGCAGGCACGTGTAGGACGTTTTGTCCAGTTTTTCATAAAAAATATAATTTAATCTTTTGGATTTTTTGGTTTAGTATATATTAAGTCTACTATGCACCACAGATTGCACACACTTCTGATGCCTCCCTTTGTTTTTTTGGCGTTCTAACTCAGCTTTGAAATAACTGAATTACTCCTAAAATACTCCCTCAGCACATTTCAAGGATGTACCAATCTGCACAGCAACAGTGCAGAGTGACATGTTTACTCTCCGCATCCTGCCTTGGACACACATTAGCCAGTGACGGGGACAATATCGCCACTTGCGGTCTCACGAGTTGACTCTCTAACTTAGAAACAAGACAACTCTGGTGTTACTCAACATTTTCTTAGTGTCAATAAATTCCACAAACAAACAAAATCCAACAATGAATTCAACTAATATTGTCTGTGCATCCAAAGCCTGTGAGACTCCTGTCTCAGAAATGCTTGCTAAAACCTATAGTGCCCAGCTGTTTCAGAAAAATGATTTAGCCTTTTAAAATGAATAAACTATGTATTTGTGATCAGTTTTAAAAGATTTAGTTCTTCAGTAGGAGCCAATTAGCTTATGGCTGAGAGCCACAGAACATGACCAGCCTTATCCTACTATAATTACATTAACAATGGATCGCGTGCCTACTATGTAGGGGTCACTCTTAGTGACAGATCCACAGAGAATTGTCTCCTGACTCAACAGTCTTCCCTCTGTTATAGCATTTGAGCGTCTTTCAGCTCTTTGTTTTGGCTTTCCCAACATGCAGCTTGAATGTTTTGGTTCACTCTCACCGCTCTCATGTTGTTGCATCGTGATGAGGTTAGGCGTAATAAGCTCTGGCTTGAGACTACACCTTGTCAGTCATTGCTACGTTCTAATTTTACTTTATCGTTATCAAAGTAAATATGTTTTCAACTTGAAGACCGAAACAGAGATCAATTTTCACATACATTTTTGGTTGCAGCCATAGACTGTATATGAAGACGGACAATATGTCTCCACTTCCTCTCGCTGTACAATAATGAAGCCAAAATATCCCGGATACAGGTGACGTGATTTGGAGCCAGAGTCTGAACAGTAGTGATTGACCCACGGATTTGAGGTTCCACCTACACATCTGCCTAAACCGATGAATCGTGACATTACATCCCCTTTTTCCAGCATCACATAACTAATTAAATTAAATTAACAATAATTAATTACATTACCAAACTTATGAGAAAAATGAACAAACATCACTGTGCTAAAACTCCTTGACAGAAATCATCTTTGGGAAAAATTTATTTTAAGTCTACTTGTGTCCCATCAGCTAACGTAGAGGGGGCGGAGTTTATGACCTATACTGCAGCCAGCCACCAGAGGGCGATCGAGACGTTTTGGCTTCACTTTATATACAGTCTGTGGTTGCACCAGGCAGCTGCTTCAATCAAAAGGCTGTGACAAACACATGTTACCTGTACAGCACCAGATGGCTGACAGACAGGTAGCAACTAGCTGGTGAACATAGTGGAGCATTTAGCAGCTAAAGAGACAGATACTTCCCTCAAGAGTTGGTAGAGACCAAAACAGAGCTAAAAGAGAGTGAATATTCAACTGAATGACCAGACCCATTCATTTAAATGAATGCAAATGTTGCTTTATATCTGCTGGATGTGAAAATGGGCACCTGTTTCCAAACACATTAGCCATATGAGCTTAGTAGGTGCTAATGCTGTGTTTACAGCTTGTGTAAGCGGCCCGAGTTAAGTAAGCTAAATAGTCAACAAACTAACGCTGCAGCTCAGAATTTAGAGTAGTATATTGCAAATAATATAAATAATCTTTTATTTTGAGTCAGAGTTTTCTTTCCTGTGATGTGAACCTCTAATCATACATACCAGAAAGGTGACTATAATTTCACCTGGCTCTTAGGGACATTAAAATACACATTTTTAACCATGCTGGCAGCTGGGAATCGGGCCTAATGAGACACTCATCAGATCAGTTTGGATTCAGCTCATTGTTGAATGGCTGAGGTTTTATAAATGAAGGGGCTGCACACTCCGATTGACTTGGAAATGCAGCATGCAGGAGACAATTGTTGCACTGTGTCATGGTGAGCTCTGGGAAAGCCAGGGTTTAGGACGCAGTAATTACCATGTGCCTTCTGGCAGAGATGCAAAGAGGCTTTCGATAGATCTCTACGCACCTGGAGACAGTCCTAAACCTAATGAGGTTTGGAGAAGGGAGAGTGATTGGTTTCTTGATTTTCTTTCAGCACAGCAGCATCCAATTGAAACAAGACATTCTAAAATCAATTGTAAGTAGTTAGAGCTTTACACAACCTCACGGTGAAAAGGACCACATATTTAGTGCATTGCCTGTGACAGCTGGTTTGAACAATGATCCAACACCCATTACTTAAAAGGACATTAGATCCAAAAGCTTTGACATGGTGCACTTAAAGAAAATTATTATTTATATTTAAATCATACACAATATTTGGAGGAGTTCATGTCCATAGACTGTATATAAGCACCTTTTCTGAGTATCCACTGCACTGTTTCTATTAATGGATGGCCCTAAACCCACTCTCAGTGACAATCCTAAAGTCTATTACAGTGCTAATTCCTTTCAGTTTGAGATGACCACAGATGCACAAAAAACCCAAACATGATCAGGTTCTGCAGCAGTATTATTCACATCTGAATTACAGGGACGATTTCTACAGATGATTGTTAAAATATTTATGAGTCAATATACAGTATAGGCAATCAGAGACCATATGCCAAAATGGTGCCCACAGATAACTTAGGGCAGCTGGAGTCTGGCTGTTCATGGGTTTAGTGTAGCCTAGTATTGACACAAAAGGTAAAATGTTCTACAAATGTGATATCTTTAAGTGACCACATCTATGAGGGGGCATTAGGTGGCTGAAGTAGGTACTCAAGTCTAAGCTGGGATTAGCAGCGCAGCTCTGTATATTGCCAAGGGATTTCTCTTTTAACCTTATGCCTTCGGGTGATGCCGAGGGGGGGCGGGGCGACGCCGTTGTGCTGAGCGGGTATGGCGCCCGGAGAAGCATTGTGATGGATGCTTCTCTCAGTCGAGTCGAGTCACTGACTTCCACTTCATATGGCCGTCCACACAGTCCATTCAAGAGCCATTTCATGTGTGCACACATCATTTTACTTGGCCTTTTCTCATAAATCTTGGTATGCCACAGTGTAGAAAGTGATGTCAGAGGCTTATAACAGAAGTCATCAAAATGCCTGTTCCTGTAACGCCTGCACAAAACACGTGGCTTTAACTTACATCAGCTTTGTTAAACTATATGTTTAAATAATATATTTGCCATCAAAGACATACTTTGTGAAAATTGGTATTTTCCTTATGAGAATACGTAGTATAAAGTACATAATTAATTCTGCCTCTCTGCAAAAATGTGTTTGGAATTGGATTATGACATGTTTGCTTTTTCACCCTGCTAGTCTTTTCACAATGTCATGGCAATAAAATTTACTTAAAGTATCAAAAGTAAAAGTACTCATTTTACTGTCTCATGTCAGTGTTATATTATTATGTACATATTATATTATTGGATTATTATTAATGATCCATTAATGAGTATGTAGCATCTTCTGTTGCAGCTGCTTGAGGTGGAGTTAATATTATTATAACTTTATAGGCTCATCATAGGTTTTGTATAAAATATTTTGTATGTAACTACATGTACTGGAATAAATATTTCCCATTGTACCTTTTTGAAGGTACTTGTACTGTACTTGAGTATTTTCATTTTATGCTACTTTATACTTCTACCCCGCTATATTTCAGGAGGGAAATGTTGTACTTTTTACTTCGTTACATTCATATGACAGCTGTAGTTACTAGTTACTTTTCAGATTAACATTTTACATAAAAAAATATAATAAGCTCATAAAATGAAACGTAAGTCAGTGGCTCCTGTGAGCCCTTACAAAAAGAAAAGTGTGTGTCTAGTTGTGATTCATTGCGCAGAACTGGTTGAGAACCACTGTGTGTATAATGTAGCTCCACCTCGACCAGCTACAACAGTAGAATGGCACTTACACCTTGATGCATCAGTGAGACCATTTTTGTAGTTTTGCCTCTGTACACCATCACAATGGAAGATGTGATTCAAGAGTAGCCTTTCAGGTTTAATTCAAGGGGTTTGATAAACATATCGCATTAACCGTTTAGGAATTACAGGCATTTTTATACAAAGTCCCACATTTTCAGAGGCTCAAAGGTAATTGGACAATTAACTGACAAGCAGTTTCATGGCCTGTTCCTTCATTATTTATTATTCATTATCTTTTTCATTTAAATTGGATTTTGAATGTAGGATTTTCATTTGCAACACTACATATTTACATGAATCTATTGGTACTTTCACTTCAGTACATTATCTGAATACTTTTCAGATACTCCCACTGTGTCTGCCTCTGGCATGTAAGAGCGGAAGCATAAAGTAGCACACAATGAAAATACTGCAGTACAAATTGTACTGATAGCACTTAAGTAGACGTGCTTAGTAACTTCCCACCACTTGCAGCTTCGGTTGTAGTTCCCCCCCTGATGAAGTGACACCAACAGTCCTATAATATAGTCCCACCAGCACGTATAGAGGCTCCAACTTCATGTATGAGACATCTGTGGGAGAGATGGGGGTGGAAAGTGCATGCTGTGGTGTGGCTGTGCAGTGAGGTGCGGACTGACGGCAGGTACAGGGATGCACAGGTCTCCTCCCCTTGTCTGATCTGGGATCCGTCAGCTCAGAGCCGCTGCCGCCAACTAACTATGGACAGCCGGCGTCGATGTTTGTGGTGACGCTGCGTTCGGACAAAGGGATCGGAAATACATTCGCCGGAGGAACATATAAACATACATACATATATATATATATATATTTCTGTTTTAAAGATGGGATTATACAGAAGCAATCAGGGTGGACTTGCTCGTTTGTCCTCCTTACAAAACTCGGTGTAAGGCTTCAAACAGGTGAGCTGGCTGCATTTACTCCGCCAATGAGGGAATGTGCAATAATAGGAATTTCGGCAATATTTTGAGACCGCAAACACAAACGGTAGTCCATACAGAAAGAACATATTATTCGTATCGTACAAGATGTTCCAATGTCACATGAATCATCACAGCTGGTTATAAGTCTTTAATAGACGCCACGTATCCAATAAAGAGCCTATTAGTTCAACAGCAGCACTTTATTTAACATGTGTACGTTTGCAGGGGTTTATGGAGAAACTACTAGGCTATTCGTCAAATCAATAAGTGATTTTACAACTAACACTAATGCACATTAGTGAGTCTTGTGCAGCAGAGCAACTGATCTCCATGCAGGATCAAAAACTGTAATCATTTCAATTGAAACATTGATTTGGATTATAAAGATCCCCATATCGTGCACCTACAGAGGATGCAAATGAGTACAAATCACTGAGCCAAAGCATTTTCTAGGCCTACGTTCATGTATTTGAAACATTGTTGAAGAGAATGTCAGCATCCGATAAGAAAGGCTGCCTGATTTTGCTTGTAAGTATCATCAACATATTCAAACATCAGATAGGAGCCAGGCTCAGGTTTTGTGCATCAGTAAATCCACTTCTTTTACACAGTTACTGGACATACGTACGTGGGTATTAAGATTTTGCCCCAGCACAGTGTATTTTCTTGAGTTTTTTTTTTGTTTAAATTCCATCTGTGCTACGTTGTACAGTTTCACCAGAATGCATGTATATCATCATAACAGTTTTTTTAAAAATGGATTTTTGTATATTTAAAAACAAACAAACGTCCAAATGGCAGATACATTCACCACAGTGCAGAGAGTGGTATGCATTTCATTATTTTTTTGGAACAATTGCACCATCATCCTCTAGTCTGTGGCTTAATTCTGTTGTGGTTGTCTCGTTTGAAAGCGAGATAATATAAGTAAAACATAGACATGACTCACATTTCAGTCACGCTGATTTCCTATAACCTTCACTATGCATAAATGTGGATTCTCAGGATCTCAGGGCACGTTGGCTTTACCTTTTGTCACCCTTCGGTTTCTTGGCGATTTTATCAGTGTGATTTAATTTAGTGGGGGTTGGTTAACTCCCTGGTATTAGCACTAATCTACATATGTGCAGGTGTTACAACCATTGGTGTCCCCCAGAGAACAGTGAGTCATTATTTAGCAGTCGAGAAAAAAAACAACACTTATTATTTGAAGCAACAACAAAAAAAAAAGAAAAAGAAAACCTCACTTTGCACATTACATTTTTAGCATTGTACGTGGGAAAAATGTCCTCAAATGCCTAAAATCCATCTGCAATGTATGAAAATAATAGGATAAGATGTCTTTTACAGGAGCATATGGCTGACTTGGCTGTTTCTCTGAGGAAAGTCACTGCCCTCCGTCACTTTCAGTCGTGCCTGTTCGTTCTGTTCTTCTGTTCTCTAAGTGGTATAGACTTAACCTGCCGTATACACGACTGAAGATAGCAACTACAGTCTACCTGTAAGCCATAGCTTAGTTATTTTAAAAACCAGCTGATCATTGACAGAGAGAGGGCGCTGATCCTGTTTAATGTTAAGGACATAATGAGGGTGTATTTTTAGGTGCTACTCTCAGACAAACAGTGAAAAGTGGCTTTGAGTAAACACATCAACAACACAGCTCTCATGAGGGAAATGACTGTTATGTAAATTAATATCTGTGCCATGACGATGCAGTCTTATAGTGTATTTTTCTCTGTACCTGTGTGCTCCAGGCCAGCAGAGCCGGACACGACAGCATGGCAAAAATTGGCTGTGAAAACTCCTTTTTCGCCCGACAGCGGTTGTCCACCAACACGCCTGATGAGGAGCTCGCTGTCATTGAAAACAGGGACAGCAGGTCTGATATCACCATGACATTGTTAAGGTTCAAGCTACGCTCAGAACGTCACTGTGTGCTACTTAGAAGTCAGGGTTTTGGGAGCTTCTTCAGTTCCTTTTGCAAAGTGTCCAACTGCTTTAGAAGTTAAACTGACAACTGAAGACACCTTTTCTGTACCTTTGACACACTGAAATTACAGTTTTGCATGGCATGATCTTGAGCACGTCGCTATAATATTTTCCCCACCTGCTGTCTTCCAGGTCTCACTCTCTTTGTGAAGATAACTCTGAGACAGCACTGTCTTCAGAGTCCCACAGAAACGCATTTACAGGTGCCGGAGCAATGGCCAGGTAAACGCCTGTAGTAATACCTTGAACTTCCTAGTTGCTATTTACCAGTGGTGGAAAGTACGTTTACTCAAGTACTGTAATTAAGTACAATTTGAGGTACTTGACTTGAGTATTTCCATTTCTACGCTACCCTTTTTTCTTTAATGCACGGCAATGCATTGATTTCAGTTAGTTACTTGTTACATTTCAGGTTAAGATTTGACAAAAAAACAATAAGCTTATGAAATACACATTGTCAAAGCGTAAACCAATAAATGCATTGTATATTGGTCAATTGTCTGGATTCATTTGAATAGCTGTCTGAAACCCAAACATTTCCAATATTTCACAAAAATACAGGGATTCAGTCCAAAGTCCAAAAAAAATGAATATACACATAATTTTCATTTTCTTATTTCCTCTCCCATTGATCATCTCATGACCCACCACCGCTGGTATTTACAAACTCCATGAGATGATAAGACTAATAGTCCATTGCTTCACTAGACGGTTGTCACTTTGTCCTGTTTTACCTCCTGCTAACCCTCTAGGCTCTCTTACTTCTTCTTCATGCTGTGGAACTGGGGGTCTCACAGAGTAAACCCTGAAGCAAAGAGGCATGACTCTTTCCTCGAGCGCTTCAGAGGCCCTGAGCTCAAAGACATCTCCAGTCGGGAGAGCAATGCCCAGTCTGTGGGTCACAACGGCACAATCCATAAGAGAAAGTAAGTACTGGACTGTGTAGCAGCGTTGCAGATAGTCAGTGCCTTACAGTTTCATTTTCAGGAATCGCGGTGACAATGGTTTCTTTGTTTGAAAAATGTCAAACAAACCCACCAAACAAGGACAATTGATCTACACCCACGAGGAACTATCAATTCCTCAAAGCTTTGATGAGTCAAACTGGGATGAATGGAACTAAAAAATTAAGTAAAAGGCACATTGAAATCCAAACTCCTACAATGATATTGCTCCGATATACTTATGTAACCACCTCCCGAGTTCAAGATGAGTCACAAAAATATTTTTAAAAGGAAGCGAAAAAGATGCATATTTTATGAACAAAAATACTGATGATTCTTTTGAAACGTAACAAGAGATAAATGAATAATCAACACTGTATTCGCCGTTTCACTATATCTTTAAAGACAAGGAGCCTTGATGTCTGACACTCTGAGGATTCACTGTGTAAAAATCTAAAAGTCCTTTATTTCTTTCCAAAGAGTTGCCAGTAAGTGGCCGCTGGCTGCTTACAACATGAATAACTGCAACAATACAGACGAGTAAGTGTGTGCACATCTGTGTCAGAAAATAGAAATAGAATAGAAAAAACATCGTGCTGGACATTATAAGCATCTTGTGTATCATGTAGCTAATGTGATACATTATGTTAGTGAATATGTTAGTGAATAGCATAGCTTATAGCACAGAAGTCCTTGAAACAACATGTCTTCCACTTCTCCATTCCTTTTTGGTGGTTCCTCCTGCATTAGGCAGATAAAACCTCAGAGATTTTTTTTGTTGTTGTTGCTAGTTATGATGTGGTTTGTACGGAATATTCTGATAGTTAGCTAATAGTGGAAGTGGTAAACTGATAGAAGACATTGAAACATAGCTGTATTATGACGCCATCTGCTGGACAAATGCATGACCTGCACCAGATCCTCCAACAAAGTCTTGAATCCAAAACTGTGAAACCTCCACTAGACCCCCCTTGACATAGTGTGGTAGCCCTCTGTCACCCCCTCATAGACCATAGACCGTCCTTTTAGTTCGCCATTGAACAAAAACTAAACTTGTGGTTCGTAGCAAAAAAGAGGACAAAAAAGAGGAGATTACAAAAGATGACAAAAAGGAGGAGATAAAAGATGAGAAGAAGGAAGGGGACAAGAAGGAAGAGGAGAAGAAGGACGAGAAGAAAGATGAGAAAAAGGATGAGAAGAAAGACGATAAGAAGGATGATAAGAAAGATGATAAAAAGAAAGTGGAGCCACCGTAAGTATACCATCAGATACAGTACGTTTATTGGGACTGGTAAATGCAGAAAATATACATCATCTGTTTCTAACAGAAAATACACATCGTCGGTTTCTTACTTATTGTATGTAAAAAACCTAAATCATGCGACGACATCAAGTAATGTTGAATTGTTTTTAGGAAAGAAATCTGGATTATGGATACTGCCACAGAACAGTACTACAGATGGCTGACCATCATCGCAGGCCCAGTATTTTATAACCTGATGATGATTGTAACAAGGTACTGTCCATTTAACAAGCTGTAAAACTTCATTCAGTGGGACGATCACAAACTTTAAAACATAATGTCTTGGTCTTCTAGAGCCTGTTTTAATGAGCTCCAGGACACATATACAAACCTCTGGATATTCTTGGACTACACCTCTGATGTCATCTACTTTGCAGACACATTTGTCAGATCAAGAACAGGTCGGATTTTTGAAAATGTTTCAAACCAGAATTTCTACATGTACACCAATTTGTGTCCATTCTAGTTCTGGATTTGGCTCCTAATTTCACATTTGTCCCTCAGGTTACCTGGAACAAGGCCTGCTGGTAAAGGATTCCAAGAAATTGAGAAGTAAATACAAAACATCATCTCAGTTCAAATACGATATAATCTCAATGATACCCACTGATCTGCTGTTTCTGAAATTCGGATACAACAACCCGGAGTTCAGATTCAACCGTCTTTGCAAAATCTCGAGGCTTTTTGAGTTTTTCGAGCGGACTGAAACCAGAACCAGCTTCCCAAACATGTTACGTATCAGCAATCTCGTACTTTATATCCTTGTTATTATCCACTGGAATGCTTGCGTATTCTTTGCCATTTCAAAAACCATTGGTTTTGGAACAGACACGTGGGTATATCCCAATATCAGCCACCCCGAGTATGGGCGCTTGGCCAGAAAGTACATCTACTCCCTGTATTGGTCCACACTGACCCTCACCACCATTGGAGAGACTCCTGCACCGGTCAGGGATGTTGAATACCTCTTTGTCATTACCGACTTCCTCACTGGTGTGCTGATCTTTGCTAGTATTGTCGGTAACGTTGGTGCCATGATCTCCAACATGAACGCCTCTCGTGCTGAGTTCCAGGCGAAGATCGACTCCATTAAGCAGTACATGCAGTTCCGAAAGGTCACCAAAGAGCTGGAAGCCAGGGTCATCAAGTGGTTTGACTACCTGTGGACTGAGAAGAAGACCTGTGATGAGAAGGAAGTTTTGAAGAACCTCCCAGACAAGCTCAGGGCCGAGATTGCCATTAACGTCCATTTGGATACGCTGAAAAAAGTGCGGATTTTCCAGGATTGCGAAGCCGGTCTGCTGATTGAATTGGTGCTCAAGCTGCAGCCACAAGTGTTCAGTCCTGGAGATTACATCTGTAAGAAGGGGGATATTGGCAGGGAGATGTACATCATCAAGGAAGGGAAGCTAGCTGTGGTGGCCGATGATGGAGTCACTCAGTTTGTAGTGCTCAGTGATGGTGCATACTTTGGGGAAATCAGTATCTTGGGTATCAAGGGCAGTAAAGCAGGAAACAGGAGAACAGCCAACATCAGAAGCGTAGGTTACTCTGATCTCTTTGCCCTGTCCAAAGACGACTTGATGGAGGCTCTCACTGAGTATCCAGATGCCAAAAAAGCTCTGGAGGAGAAAGGGAAAGCCATCCTGATGAAAGACAACCTGATTGATGAGGCTGTCGCCAACGCCGGAGCCGACCCCAAAGACATGGAGGAGAAGATCATCAAAATGCAGAGCAACCTAGAAATCATGGAGACTAAGTTTGCCCAGCTGATGGCCGAATTAACCTCCAGCCACTCGAAGATGAAGCAGCGAGTCTCTCAGATGGAGGCCAAAGTGAAATCCATACAACCACAGGACCTGTCAGAAGTGGTGGCCGACAAAGACAAAAAAGTGCAGTAATGAGAGACACCTGAGGACTTTACAGGGGATGGAGGGATTTTTCATTTAGAATGATAGTGTGATACTTTTTAATGGCCCATGTTTATATCTATTTATACATCTGTTTATTATCATCATGTGTCAAATTGTGTACAGTGTATACAGCAAATACATTATTTTTGTGTGCATGCTATGACTGACATCTAATTTCACGTTGTCATGAAACTACTGGTGTATGTCGGTATGCAAAACAAAAGGCTTTCATAGCCTTAGAATAATGAGGAATGCGAATGATCAGTATTGATTTTCCCCAGAAAACACATTGAGCTATCTCTAAAGTATGAGCTCCAATTCATCAGAACAATCCAACTGCAATACCCATTTGATACTGCGTGAATATACAAAATAAACCCAAATGCAGTTCTGTTTTTAAGTTAATATCAGCATGCACTGTCTGTTGTAAATTGCAATGTTATATGTGGATAAACATTAAAATGTTCATATAACATTTACTGTCTGCGTCTAGGTTGTCCTTCTGTATGTGAAAAAGTTGCAACATCTTTTCTGCAGCACTATGAATATTACGATACATATTTTTGTGATGGTCTCTTAGTGAGTCTTACTAAACTATTTTACTGACTTTAAAGCCCCTGAACCTGCATTAAAATCTAAAGTATTACTATATAACGTAAATAATAAAATCAATCAACAATCAGTTCAAACCTCATTGGTTATTATTTATTAAGCGTTTTAACACTCAGAAACTCAGTTAATCTGCTTCATCAGGAATGCGTGGAAGTGGCTTGCCTCGCTGTGATTGACAAACAACCCACTAACAGTCTAATATCCTGCTGTTTGTAGGAGTACCTTTTTCCAACTGAGTAATAGTTACTATCCTATAAGCTAAAATATCTGGCTCTTTAGCTTCTACATGTAAATGCTCCACTATGTTCACCAGCTAGTCGCTAGCCTTGTCTGCCTGGTGTCTGGCAGGAAGTGTAAAGTAGATTCTTAGAGCTTTTTTGTTGAAAACAGTTGCCCCCTGCAGCCAAAAGACTACACCATGAGAAAAGCGAGACCAAACAAAAGCAGTAAAGTTTGCGACTGTAAAAACAAATCGAGTTAAAGACACTATAAAGCTACGTAGAGCTGAGAGAAACTAGAGTCGAGTGATAATTCTCTTGGGGTTTGTCCCTACGATCGACCCAATTTTAATATAAAAATATTGACTATAGCAGCTTTATGTTATCTATATCATATGTTGTTAGTTCCTTCAATGCACATTAATGACAAAGTTTATAGATTTATTCACCTTTATTTATCTTGCATAAGAGTTAATTTACATAAGAGTTTCACATTATCTGCACATTCTTTATGTACCTGAGATATTTGGCCAAATAAAACGTTTTATGTGACTCTTCTCCCTACATATAGGCATTGCACATTTGGCAACTGCACTTTCAAGCGTGCAATCAGAAACACGTAATGAAGGGAAGAGAAACACTTCTTTTAGGATGTGAGTCTGAGACGACCAGTCAGTAAATACATTCTGAAACCCAGCAAGCTATTGAAATCACACGATCTGGTCAGGTTTACAGTTTCACAACACACAGTATTCATTTTATATGCGATACAAGAGGCACACCACAGAAATACTTCAAAATATCCTTTAGGTTAGTGGTGAGTTTGTTCTCACACTGACAGGAAATAGTTTAAACATAAGCTTGTCAGTGAGGCTATTTGGATTAGCAGTCATATAAAAAGCTTCACCTCAATATACTGCATTGATTAATCGGAACCTAGGAGCACCATTGTCCTCAGTCCACTCAGTTATGGGAAGAGAGCCTGAGGACTGAATACTGCTACACCATGAAGAACTGAAAACGTGAGAAGAGCCCAACTAAGTCCATAAATATATTGTATCTTCTGGCCTTCACTAACATCCAGTGTATAAGTGCACTTTCACAGTTTCACAAATCAAACATTGTTCACGACTGCCCAGAAACAAAGCTCACGAGAAAAAATTCATAATTTAAGTGTTGTGTTAATCTCTTTGGGAAACGTAATGGATCTGTATATGAAACTAACTCTCAAAAGGAAGTTAAGCCTCAGAGTGAAAGGCCGACAGTGGAGTATGACTGGTAGTTGGTTGGTTAGGCACAGGACTATTGCAGCATTTTGTTTCATGTCACTTCCCTCTGTATTTTTGTGTTACTCCCTTTTCTTTTTTTTTTGCTAAAATACAGTCTGAAAACATTCTTTGTTGATCTGTCACAGCATCCCAAATCCTTTGGCGTAAGTGATGGCCTTGAGGAGTCTTTCTTTTAGTTTTTCCTTGGAGGAGTATTCTGGGAGCAGCAGTGCATTAAAGCAGGTGTGAGAGGTTGGTAGCCTGAAAAAAAAACAAAACAGGATGACAAGTAAGAGGCACTGCTGGGCCGAGTGTGAACTGAGACAAGTGAAACGTGGGTTTGAGCATCAACAGAATGTTTTGAATCTTAACTCATTTGACAGATTCTTCGTTCTTTGTTATTTTGTCTTTGTGTCAAACTGTCAGTATCTTTAATGATAAAATAAAGAAATAACGCCCTGTTTGAACCGGAGGCTCTAGTCCTTTACCTGATCATCTACCGTGCTTGGAAATATCTCAACAAAACCTCCAAAAAGCCGACTCTTCCGTACCTGTCTGTGTCGGAGCCATTCTTGGCGATGATCATTTTTAATTTGCCGAGCCCGCCAACTGGTGCTCTGTCTGTGCCGGTGGTAAACTGAAGAAACAACCTCTTCTGCTCCTCTCCAAATGAGTTAATCGTTTCCCAGAAATCTCTGTGTGCAGAAAAAATAAAAAACCCAGCAGTACATATAAATAAATAAAAAAAATCAGTGCCAATTATTTTTATGTGACCTTCTACGTAAAACATGTGTATAGATTATGACTTTAGTGTGCAGTGTACGTGGAAAAATAAAGGTCAATCAGACTTACTTGATAATTTGACTGTCTTTGCTATAACCTCCATCGTATTCTGTCGTCTTTTCAAGTGCTTCAAAGTCAAGTTTCTGTGAAATCCCAAAAGATTGCCCTGTAAGTCATAGAAAACTGGCTACAATAAAGTTACAAAAATCAGAGTGAAGGTTTGTTTCCTCACCCTGCTTCCACAGATAAGCAGCTCTACTTCCTCGGGTCTAAACAAATATTTCAGTGGGGACTCATTTGTGACAATCAGAAAGCCCTTTTTGAAGGCTTTGAATTGTCTCTCCACGCTCTTGTTCAGTATGTAATCAGCATACAGGTCCACGAACTCCTGTGAATCATGGATGGAAAAAGCAAAAACAGCAATGCAATGGCTCATTTTTTATTTTTTTTTTACATGCTTTCATAACTGCAGTGAAATCAGTCTGTGTGAGTCAGTGTATTCTGTGCATTTTAAGTGATGTTTTTACAAACGTTCTCTCAACAGAGGAAAGACGACCTACAGAATGTACGGTCATGGAAAACGCAGGTGAATTGCACCATTTTCAGCTACTCCATATACATCGAGCTCCTGTTGCATGTACACGCGAATCAAAAGAGGAAGAAATATGCATCTGTTATTAATTCTAATAATAATGTATCTAAACACCATCAGGCCTTGTGTGATAACCTTTTGATGACATTTTGTGAGGAAAAGAAGAATTAAACTGATATAAAATCCCTGGCTAATACCAACTTCAAACCACTGCCATTCCACTACCATGACAGAGTGACTGCAGCTCTCTCAACTACATTTTTTCCTCAAATATTTCACCTGTCTATTGTCCTTAGTAACAGGGATCTGGTCTCCCTGATCCTTCAAGTCATGTAGGACCGGGTTTCCAAAAAGGTCTTTGTGTGATATCTGGAAGGTGAGCATCATGTCTTCCTCTACATTGCCGGGATATTCGAGCAACTCCTTAAGACTCTGGTAGAGTACCTGACGGAGGAAAACGAGAAAACATGTGCTGTTAAAGAAATAGTTTGAGATTTTGGGAAATATACTTGAATGTTTTGGTTAGATCTACACCACAATCATGTCTGGTAAATACGAAGCTACAACCACATGATAGTTAGCTTAGCTTAACATACACACTGGAAACGGGGAAATGGCTAGCGTGGCTCTGTCCAAAAGTAACAAAGTTCATCTAGTGGTATCAATCCTCTCATCCAACTCACAGTAGGAAAGCGAATAAGCAGGTTTCCCAAAGTGCTAAGCTTGTCCTGAAGAGCTACAGTTTGTAGTCTGAAAACAGCTGCATCATTTTCTTGATTTTGCTAGTAACATCAGAATACTGAGCACATCGTCAGCAACAGAAGTTGTCTTGTTGGAAATACAGAACTGCTGTAATGTCTTTCACTGTATATTAACTTTGGAGAAAGTTACTGTACTGCATGTGAGTCTGACAGGTCCAAGTAGGTCCCTTTCTTGCCCATGAGTTTCCTGTAGACAACCATGGGGAAATGAACGTCCAGGATGCAGTTGTTGTAAATGGCGAGCCCCAGGACGAGTCCCACCAGAGTGTACTGCGCTTCATTCTCCAGTGAGGATGAATTAAACCAAAAAAGTTTTGTGTCGTCATCATAGGTGAACATTCCTGTTCAGAAAGTTAAATAGAGAAAGAGAGAAATGCACATAAGGAAAAAGAAATATGCTTAAAGGAATAAAGTCAAACATTTTGTGAAATACACTTATGCCAAGAGTAAGATGAAAAGATTGACACCACTCTCATGTCTATGCAATAAATATGAAGCCTCAGTCATTAGCTTAGCTTAGCATAAAAACAGGGGGAAACACCTAGCTTGGCTCTGTCCAAAGATAAAAAAAAAAAAGCATTACCTTTGAAGCTCAATAATATCCTGTTGGTTTAATCCGTACACAATATTTTTTCCTGTAGTCCATCTTTTTAACGTGAGGTTGCCAGGCAACAAGCTGAAACCAGGAAGTCGATGCGCTTGGCCCAGAAATAGTCCTGCACATAATCCCCCCATGAAACCAAAACCTTGTATGAATTAAATAAATAAGATATATGGTTTTTGTTTTACCTTTGGACAGAGGCAGGCTAACTGTTCCCGTTTCCAGTTTCAATGTTAAGCTAAGCTAAGGGTCTCCTGGCTGTCGCTTCATATTTATTGTACAGATATGAGAGTGACATCAATCTTCTGACCTAACTCTTGGCATCGGAGAAAATAAGCGTACTTCCCAAAATGTCGAGCTATTCCGTTAATATGATATCTAATAGGGATACACGGGAAGCAAATATAAACACTGCAAAAATTGTGATTTCATGCCTCACCTATGTCCGGATTGAAAATTTCCTCCAAGACCAACTGAAAGAACTCCTTTGAAACCCCTCCCTCGTCTACGCCTTGCTCCCCTTCAAACTCAACAAACAGCTGCTTCTTCAGGTCAGACGGGTTCTCCATGGAGATCATCTCCAGCTGCAACACGGGGAAAGAATTAATTTCACAAAAACAGCAGGACTCCGCCTCAATTTGACATCTCACGCACGTGCAACAGTACCATATCACGCAACATGCAACTCACTCTGACGAGGGCGTCGTCGATGATGTGATCTCTGCGCACTTTGAGCTTGAGATACGGGTTGGGCTGCTGGCCCTGCACCATGCTGTAGAGGGCCGTGAGGCGTCGCTCGCTGTACATCCTGATCCTGTTGTCGTAGTACAGTCCCTGGTTCTTGGTGATGACATTGAGGATGAAGGGGCAGCTCTGGAAAGAAAACTTGGTTTCGGCGTTGACCTTGAAGAAGGTGAAATCCTTGTCCATCTCCACCACTTCGTTCACAGACTCGTTAATAAAATCCTCAAAGGGGATGAGGGGTCTTATGCTATCTATAGCTCTGACACCCAGTTCTTTCTCCAGAGGATCCACCCGGGGACCCTTCTTATAGAGGCGCTCCTCACCTAGCAGCTCATGCAGGGTGAGCTCGTCAGACTCCGAGTCTTCCTCGTCCTCCTCGTTGTGCTCCACGTTAAGATCACCACCCAGAATGCTTGCGTAGAAGACAACCTTCAAACACTGGGTCGCAGCCACCACAGTCTCGTCGTCATTTACCAGATTATCACTGTCATATTCATTGCTGACAACTGTGAAAGTGATGAGCTGCTGGAAGGTCTCCATCATACGGCGAGTGTGTTGGAGACCATACACGGACCAGAGCTTTGACAGCCTGGCGAGCGCAGTCACCGGCAGCTTGCTCATCGCTTTGCAGAACTGCGGCAATGCCACTTCCAGGTACTCGGGGCTGTGAAGGTTACGGTTCTCCAGCACGATGATGAAGATATTCAGGTAATCTGGGTTTGTTTCGTACACATCAAGGTATTCCAGGTCAAGTTCCATATTTGGAGTGAGGTAAATGAGTGCATTTACAAGAGCTGCCTCTACCTCGTCGATGTTTAAAAGTCTGTCATAGACTCTCCTCACGGCGCCGATGTCCACTGTAACCTCACATGGTTCGAACACTTCATTAGGACCCTTGTCTGGTAAATCAGCTGCAGAGGAAGCACCAATCTCCTCTGAGGTTTGCGCACTCTGCTTCTCATTCTTGTCCACATCTGTTGGCTTAAAAGAGTCAAGGTTTTCAGTTGTTGGCTTAAAAGAGTCAAGGTTTTCGGTAGCGTTGGGTTCATCCTTCCTGAAACTCTTCATCAAGGCATCTGCATTGGAGAAAACCCTGCCGATGATGCGGATGAGAGCAGAGTAGTCTCCTTCCTCCTCGCAGAAACTCAGGATCCTACATATAGTGTTCTCTGTGAGGTGATTAAGATCTGCACCAAAACAGTGAACGGAAATATTTATTAACACAGTGAACTGATGCAAAGTCAGTTGCCATAAGCGTCTGACTCAGCTTTACAGTACCTGAAAAGACTTCCATGGTGGGACAGAAGTCCGTACCACTGGCGTCTGAATGCTGGGTGTCAGATGATTCTTTCTTGGAGGGGTGAGGATTGCAGAGTTTGGCATTAATCTTAAACAGCTCAAGTGCTTTGGCAGCTGCCAAATTGTTATCCAAAGGTTGAAAATCACAGCATGATGCACAAAACTCATTCGCGCAGTCGCCATTTCCACAGCCTTTGGTTAACTGTCGAAAGTAGCGCTCAATTAGATGCTTTGCAGCCGCTCTGTTCCTGCGTGAGATATTTAAACAGGAAGTCAGACTGATGATTGAAAGACATCTATGGCTAGGAAAAAAAACAAAAACGTAAACACATTCTTGCAATGCAAATGACACAGAGATGGAAAACATGTTAGTTTAACGAACTGCCCGTACACTAGTTTAGCTACTAGTTTAACTAGTTGAGTGCAGGTCAGAATAGAGTGACTTACATTCGGGTGGATTCAGGTACCCTCCTGCAGGCCTAATTTACAGTCCTCTGTAAGAAACGTTCAAAGACATGTTACTTAGCCTACTGTGAATATACAGCAGGTCAACAATCTATTAGTTATTAGGTTATTAGGGTCTTGGTCGGCCAAGAACTTTTTACACCAACTTTTAGCCCAATAGTCATTAACTATTCATCATATCTGGAAAATGGGCTTTTTCTTTCTTTTTTATTTAACACAAACACATAAGATAAGGAAACATTTTTGATAGCCCCTAACTTGAAGTGTCAGCTGTTCGTCACCGTGGCTAAAGCCAACTCAGCTGTGCCTAAAAGAGCTTACAGGTCAACAGAGCCGGAACACTTGCTGCTCTCCCTTCTGCACGTCTGCGAGCACTGCCGTGCTTTTTGATATTTAAGCGCATGTTGTTTTGGAACAGCTGTCCGGACCAAACATCCCCAGCAGGACCGGCCATTGGTTTTTAATTTATGATGGGACAGCCAAATATCGGATTTCGTTATCAGGCCACATCATCATCATCTGATCTGAATATCTAGTTATTTTAGGAGATTTGCAATGCAGTGAAAACGTTTGCTTGTGCTAAAGCCCTTCGGCAGCTCACTTATCAGTGGCTGTAAGAACTGTTCATTGAGGCTGTGGTTGCACCAGTTGCCATTGCTGTCAATGTGTGACGTTGCGATATTGAATGGAGGGTACAGCAGTTTGGTTTCTCATCCAAGGAGGGAGAGGGTCCATATACATTATTAATAAAGCTCGGTGGGGTCTCGGCCCCCTCCAGACCGCAACAGCGGAGCTGCAAGGGGGGGGGGGAAGAAACGATCCTGACGCCGGGACGCTGTCCCGTGTGAGGAGGCGACGGTTCACCTGTACAGCTAACGTTTTGCCATTAATGTCAGAAATATTAATCAGACATGGGCTCCGTGGCACACATAAGACGCCTGGTTAGTTAGTTATTAGCAACGCTCCCCCAGCAGCGGGATATTATTGCACGAACCTGCCAGGTGACCGAGCTGTCACGCGGCTTGCTATTGGTTAGCGCAGCTAGCTCAGTAGCAAAGTGCTACACAAGCTAAGGAAGTGAACGCAGCGCAAAGTGAAGATAAATCCAGTGTCACGCCTCGACTGGCTTCACGTACTAACCTGTGATTTGAACCGGGATCTAGTCCTGCCTGCCTGCCTGTCTGTCGCTCTGTCTGTCGCTCTGCCTGTCTGTCTGTCTGTCTGTCTGTCAGTGACGGTGCAAAAACACTGTCCTCCGTCAGTCTGAGAGCTGCAGCTTCAGCGACAGTCCGACGCTCCGTGTCAAAGGCCTTCAGCTCAGCTCAGTTCAGTTCAGTTCAGTTCAGTTCAGCTCAGTTCGTCCAGCGACACGCAGCCCAAAGGACGTTCAAGTGCGACAACGTCAGGGAGCCGTAATACTTCTCCGTTTGCAAGTCAGAGCAAAACAGCCTCTCTACCATCTTGTAAACAAGAGCGCGATGTGTCCCGGCATGCACCGCGCGGCTGTCAGACATCCCCCCCCCTCCCTCCCAGAAATAAGCATATTCCCCTTAAAATCAGCAGCGTTTACTATCTTTTCATTCCATGTGTTCACTGAAACACTGTCATTTATCTTTCTTGCTGTAAATATCTGAGTGAGTCTACATTCATCAGGGCCAGTTTCAAAGTAGTAACAGTCCTACTTCCAGATTTTACACTTGGGATAAAAGAACAGAAGAATTATTATGTAAATTATTAAATTATGTGTGTCAAATCTTTCTCTGCGTTATACTAGTTGCTGCCAAATTCCGTGAGTTGTGCATGGCATTCAGTGAAGTAGAGGTGCAGAATAAAGTGGCATAAAATGGAAAGAATCAAGTAAACTGCATTTACCTCAAAATTGTGCTTAAGCACAGTAGAGTAGTTACATTTTCCCATTGCCTACATAGCATAGAGACAGTGAATCCTATTACTGTATTTGGTATTACAATAGCACTGCTCCATTGCTTAGGCCCATAATGAGTAGAGCTGTTTATTCATACATTTGATATATGCATTCAGTTTGATAACTTCCCTACATGATACGTACCTACAAGGATATACACACACACATACGTGGGAGAAGTGTCACGTGTTTGAAAACTAAGAATCATGGTTGCTGGCTGTGTTGGTGGAGGCCAAGACAAAGCGCAATCGCATTCATAACCTCTAAATCATATTCATGAACCATAAATCAAAGCCGGCATATATAGCAGGCAGTCAAACCCCCTGCCCATCTCATTCTGCAACAGGGCCTTGTAAATAATGCATGATCTAATCCCCGTGCGTAGCTCTCACGGTGCCGAGGAGATGTTTGTCATTCTGTCTGCGTTGGAGCCGGTTGTAGCGTTTTAAACTTAGTGTGACATTTGGTTTCTGCACCTATCAGTCCTTTGCGTCGCACTGTACACTGAGAGGGTGTCCTCTTAAACCACGTGGTGCACCGGAGGTCAGAATGACGTCTGTACACAGAGGTTCAGACTTGGTCATACAGATGGAAATGAGTTCAGGGGGATAAATGGAAACATATTGATATTCTTACAATAACTGAGTGCATTCATAAGTCACTAAGAGCAAGTTCCTGAACACTGTCTATAGATACCTTTCATATTTGCTATTAATAGACATGTGGTTAAATTAGCACCAAATAAAACTGCCGTGTTGAATGAAAGGATATCATGCACAGCATTGATTACCCCCCCTTTGTCTCGCTTTGAGCTTATACATTTGACACTGCTGTAGCACCTGACTGCAGTAATCCACATGAACACTGGGAGTCATTATAAGCACACAAAGCATCAGGCATGCAGCTCATGGACACATTTCTCCCAAGGTGATTTATTTATTTCTTCTCATATTTTAGAATATTTATTTTACATTATACGGTAGATTAAAAAAATAAAACAGACACATTGTTGAGTTCAAATTATTACCTTCACACAGTTTGTCCTGAAGAGTGGTTCCCAAGCCTTTTGGTTCGTGACCCTCCATCAACACATTGTATGTCTGCTGGTTGTGACCAGCTTTATTTATTCCTCAAGAGCAAAAACTATCCACTAAATCACAAGCAAACACCAAAGAGAGACAGGAAAGCCTGAAACAGTCAACATACCTTTGTGTCACTAATGATGGAAAGTAACTAAATACATTTATGGAAGTACTTTACTTAAGTATTTCCATTTTATGCTGCTTTATACTTATTCTATACTACATTCCAGAGGCAAATATGGTACTTTTTAATCCGCTACGTTTAGACTGGTTACATTGCAGACTCATATTTTACACAAAAAACACATGATCAATTTATAGAATATGATGCATTGTTATAGATCAAACTACCCATCAGTATATACAGTAGTTAAACTCAGCCCCACCATGACGTGCTGTGACATTTAAAAGCTGTTTATGCATTAATGCATTGATAATAATATTCCATTAATAGGATATACTATATAATAACATAACGCTTTGTAAGAAGCTGCCCAATGAGTACTTCTACTTTGATGCTTAAAGTACATTTTGCTGATAATACTTTGGTGCTTAAAGCGGCTATAGTCAATAGTTTCACAATAACAATGTATGTAAAAACAATGTCTCAGTGAGAAAGCTTGTCAAATATATGGTTCTTATATATGGTGTGTCATTATTTCGGCAGAATTCTCCTTACGTTGTGCAAAGTAATGCTTTGTATGAAACGTCATAGCGTTGCGCTGTGAAATGAAATGCAAATAGAGAAACTCATGATGCCTCTGATTTATAAGGATATAGATAGCATTTCATAATTGTGATCCTCTTTGCCCGTTTGTTATTTTGTCTTAGTTTGAAGAGATGTTAACATCTTAAGGGACGTCTACCCTGGTGCACTCAATCACAGCTCAATGGGACAGAGGAAATGGAAAAGGGGCCAACTCCATTAATCTACACTAAAGAGTGAGCTTTACACTCCAGCGCATGCAGGGACCTGTTTCATCATTCCCGGGCAACCTTTCTGCTCAGGTTGTGTTATGTTTAATGTTTCAAATGGAGGAAATTAGGGGTTTAGCAGCCACTGATTCAGGTAAAGCTCTTACAATGAGCATTAGCCAATACTGGTGGCCATTGCGTTCTACTGTACGTGTGATAATCTTTGGTTAAATCATTTCCCTCCCAGCCATTTGATATCGATTAAGAGTGTCTAAAACTGACATCATCATGGCACATCCCTTTCCCCGGAACATATATGTTAACCTCTATGTACTATTGGCAGTTTAGGAATGTGACTGCAGGGTGCCACAGAGTTCAGGAGAGGACAGTGAAGGTTGCATGTAGGGCACGGCTATAGCGTGGCATGTAGGATTATTTTATCTTGGTTGTTAAAGTGAATCCTGGAAGTGTGCCATACGCCAAACAGAGGCAGGGGTCTCTGAGGCAATCAGGATGGAGCTGATGTCTTCTGTGATCAGGATACATGAACATCTCTGATAAGCCCTCTCACCTCTGGCTCATGATCCAAGGTCATCCGCTCCGGGGATTTTCAGCATTTCAGCAGAATGTGAATGTTCATCATCACAACCAGCGGGCAGACGGTCGACTGAAATGTTTGTGAGGCAAAAACAGGAAATTTGCTTTATCTTGGTTTATGCTTACACTGTTATCACATGTTTTCACATCATGAATGGCCTCCGTTTGAAACACGCTCTTGCTCTTTTTCTATGTTCTTTGTTTTTCTTTGTCTAGCTGCATGGCTCTGGCGATGGCAATGACGGTCAACGGTCCAGACTGAAATATCTCAACAGCTATTAGATGGGTTGCTATGAAATTTGTGTAATCAACGATCATGGTCCTCAGATGATGAATCTATTGACTTTGGTGATCTCCTGACCTTTCCTCTAGCGCCACCATAAGGTTGAAACATTTTAGTATTTAGTAAAATATCTTAACAACTATTAGATCGATTGCCATGGAAGTTTGCAGATATCCATGGTCCCCAGATGATGAACCCGGAGGAGTCTTGGATGATCCCACGCACCTTTCCTCTAGGGCCCCTCATCCAGTAAAATATCTCAACATCTCAGATAAATATACTAATGACTTTTATTATTAGTTTTGTTCTTCTCTTAGTGCTCCTGTTTCCTCCTACAGGTGAATGTGACTTATTTGCAGGTGTTTATCTTGGTGTTATCTGTACAGTATGTGTGCCTGCTGTTTGTGTTGGATGGATTCCTGTGTCAGTGGGACATTAGGCTGCAAAAGAGCAATAATGCTTTGGCTAAGTGACTCCTACGTGATAGTGCAGAATGGCGCTTTACAATTCTTCCACCAATTGGAAGACAGATGGCCCTGGCTCGCAGAAAGCCTTCATTTGTTATTTGGAATCAAAAGTGATGCAGTGCATAGCGCCACTGGTGTAAATGAACAAGTCCTGAAGTCTTCTCAGCAAAACTCTACAGAGAGGCTGCAAGGCTTTTAAAACATAAACAATTCCCATAATCCAGCTCTCTGGCGGCTTCATTGGACCAGATTATATACGAGACAACTAAGGAAATTGAAAATGTCCTGATTTAAGCTTGTTACAACTATGGGTCAGGAATTTTTAATGACCAGAATCAATGAAGCTCCTCTATGATAAAATGCTAATCAAACTCCATTAGCTTCTGCAGAATTAGTCTCCTGTCTGTCTGTAGCAGGTAATCAAAAAAGTCATTAAAGAAAATGAAAGTCGACTAGATGAGGCTGCGAGGAATCCTTCGTTTCCAGAGAGGAGCCTGTTTAATTATATTATCAATCTTCCACATGAATTGTCACAACACACCATGTGACACGTGTGACGAAGATCCATCTCATTGCATGCGCTGCTTATCTAATGCCACTGAGAGCAGATACATCACAAAAAAACCAGATTGTTGTGCAGAGACAAAAAGCTTTGCACAATGGCACAAAAGTTCCACACTTACACACACTGTATGCAGAAAAAACAGCTGATCAATCTGGCTGGTTTACACTGGGGCTTTGAAAGAGATGGAGGGAGCAGCACTGCGAGGGTAGAGGAGTCATCATTATCTCTGTGTTCAGACGAGGAACCGACTCCTGTAAAGTGCAGCGGCGGTCAGTAATTTGGCCGTCTCATTGCAGCGGCTCACTAAAGGCAGCATCAGCAGAGCCTTGCCAGTCCCTTTTCTCTCAGTGTGCCTTAAAAGAAACATTAATAACCCCCCACCACCACCCCCCACACACACCAGGCAAAGACAAACCGCTGCAACACCAGGCCAAAGATCATCCGTCTTATGAAGGCCTTTTATATAAAAACTTTGTACATAAGGCCACTAGCTCCTTCACAAACTGGAGCCAGAGCTTATTTGAAAACCAAATGGGCAAAGTGATGTTCAGGGTCCAGAACGTGTGTCAAGTCTCTCAATGGTTATGTCAGTTTGAAGCTGCAAACAAGTGTTCCCAAGTTCCTCTCAGCACCATGAGACGTTACATTTTTAGTGTGTAGCGTGATGATTTGAGTAAGCGTGTTTTTACTCATGAATTCAACTGTTCATTATTTTGTCTTTGTCTTTTAAAAGCTACACAACAGGCCTTTTTCTTCTTCACAGAAGACATTTTAACATGTCACAGAAGGAAATAAAGGCTGAATTCTATTTAGATTGTGCATGCTGGAACACTTTTACAGCACTGAGCCATCCATAATATTAACTATTCTGTGACAGAAACAATCAAATAAATTCCCAATATCATATTAAACGTTAAAAATTTAGCAAGTCCCTTGAGACTGTGCTTTAAATATATAGTTACCCAGTTTGTATGGAGCTACTTGTAATAGTTGATACCTTACACCCCCCGAGAGCTCAAAATAAAACCGGAGCTCAACTAGACAGCCACATTGATCAAGCTGACCGCAGCATCTACAGCTTCACTGCAATAACACAAGGTGGGCCGTGCTTTGAGCTGTGTAGTGTGGTAAGCCTTTAACACGTTTATGTATTTTCACTCCCGACCGCAAAGGTGCGAGGCGTAGTGCTTAAAGAACGCAGGTCAAATGCAATATAAAAACTGAGACAATTTATTGAGTACATTTTCCTGAACAGACAAAACAGGTAGCAAAAGGATAAATACTTTATTATTAAAATGTTTAGTTTGTTCACAACAAGCCATTGTGCAAGTCATTTCAAATTACTCGAAGGACAAAGAAGTGATGTGAAAAACTTGTACATCCAAACAAATCTTAAAATATATGTTTTGTAAGTTGGTGATGGTGTTTGTGGCCGTTGTGGTGCTGGAGCTCTCCAGCTTGCTACAAGTCATTTCTATAGAGAGGCTAGACCAAGAAGAACTTTGTGTGACCTTGGTTCTACCAGATATCTAGATTAATACCTTGAATGACACTGAACTCAAAATGAGACAGCAGACCTACCGTGTAACCAAATTCCAAGTGAAAAATCAACTAATCGAGCTCCGATATGCTCAAGGCCGTGTGCGGTGAGTGCGAACATTCCTGTGAGGAACTGGTGAAAGTGGGTATATGTTGGAATTCAGCAGTGACACTTCACTCCGGCACATAAAGGGTGACGCCACAGAACCAATAAAACAAAGAGGACAGACTGCAGAGTCTGAATGTGAACAACATACCAAAAAAAGGCACCGTGTGCAAAAACAGTCAGGGGGGAAGACACCACATAGCATGTAGCCTCATAAATATCATCTACACCAACACAAAATGCTCCTCAAGGTCAGCTTCAGCATCATAAGCAAACTCTTACATATGTAATTTCTTTTCCAGTGTTAAGGCATAGACTATTGCTTAGAAAATACAGAAATATAAATGATCTTTGGTAAATGATACTTCAATGACACAAGAGATACAACAATCATAAAATATCAAAGGTGCTGCTGCTTTAAATGCTTAACAAAGCCTATATAGCATGTTTCCAATTTTCCATACCTTTACTAGTGAGTTTCTGCATGATAACAAGACCATCACGATTACTTTCAAAAATGTAAAAGGAGTAAAATGTTTCACACGGTATCTGAACACGGAACATGCCACCAGCAGCAGCAATACTCAACGGAAAATTCTAAAATGCTTTCAAAGTGCAAATTTAAATCTTAAAGCCGCATCATTTACGAAAGCCCTTCTTTCACCATTGAGCTTTTGGTTTACAGCTGAGCACTAGCAGAATAAAAAGACAAGACGGGGTTGAGATAAAGTTAGCACATTAAATAAACTGTAAAAATAAAAAAACATTAAAAAAAGGACCTTGAAGTAAACTTGAATATGAAATGTGATGGTAGCTTATTGTCAACCTACTGTACAGTGCTTAATGGAATAGGTCAAAATTTTGGGAAATATGCTTATTTGCTTTCTTACTGAGTTAGATGACAATGTTGATTCTACTATATGAAGCTACAGCTAAGAGCCTGTTACCTTCGCTTAACATAAAGACCGAAAACGGGAAACTGACTTTTCAGTGACAACAAGACTCCAGTTTTTGTATGGATTAAACAAACAAGACATAAAATGTTAATCAGTGAGGTTTAGAGGTGCTGGTAGGCGATTATGTTAGCTTGAACAGAGGTAGCTGCTAGGCAGGCTAGCCATTTCCCTCCAGTTCCAGTCTTTATGCTAAGCTAAGTGTCTGCTGGCTCCAGCTTCATTGATTGATACCACTCTCGTGCATGTTAAATATGAACCTAAAACCAGACAGCAGTTAATTTAGCTTAGCATAAAGACTGGAAGCAGGGGGAAACAGCTAGCCCGGCTGTGTCCAAAAGTAATAAGAGCTACCCTTTAGCACATGTAAAGTTCACCAATTAGCATGTTATCACTTTTGTTTAATCCATGAAGTATAAAAACAAAACATTTTGTGGTTTTACAGGTTTTATCCTGGACTATTTCTTGGCTGGGAGCAGTGACTTCCTGGACTTACCGCTAGTTGCTTGGCATTTTTATGGAGACTCAAGTTGTTGTATGGATTAAACAAACAAGATATAATATATCAATTAATGGGCTTTGGAGGTGCTGGAACATGGTTGTTATATGTACATATTGATATTTTACATTTGGACAGAGCCAGGCTAGCCGTTTCCACTTCTATATCAATTTATCAATCTTCTCATGTAACTCTTGATAAGAAAGCAAATAAACATATTTCCCAAAATGTCAAACTATTCTATTACTGTGAAACTTGCTGGCACTGCTATAACAGATCCAATGAGTCAATGGACACTCACTCACACAAAACACACACACACACACACACAAAGTTACAACTCTCATAATTATTCAGTGGAATGTACTGAGAGACAGCAGCTATAAACACGCTTTTCAGTCTTTAAAAAAAAGTGTAAATCCAGCAACGAGACTGAAATGTGTATTTAGCCAATGCCACTATTTTCTGATTTACAGAATCTGCACTGAAACATGTTTCTGTAGAGATTAAAAACTTATAAAACTTCTCTTCTCAGGAACATCCACACTGATTCAAGGCCACAGTGGCATCTGATCCAGGTGTTAATGCACTTACAGGCGAAGCTGAAAGAATGAACAGGGCACCATTTCAGAAAGAGAAAACAAATGAGCCAGCAGTGGAATGTCTCTACTGTGCTCTTCCTTACATTAAAACCTGATCAAGTACGGAGATGCATCTTTGTGAATTAAAGATTTCCCACGATTAGGAAAAAAGCAAACAGGAGATATTCCAGTTATTCCATCTCCCAAACTTCAAAAATATCCTAAGCTAAACATATAAAAGTACCTATTTGTATCTTTTATAAAAGACTCTCCGTGAAAAATACAATAAAAATTAGATTTTAAAAAACTATCGTGCAAATTGGAGTTTGAGTAACGTACTTAAGACTGTAAAACATCACAAGGTGGTGTGCAGCGACTGTTCTGCCCCCGGCTCTGTCCTCTGTGCTGGGTGAACGGTGTGGTCAGAGTGGAGTCTTTCCTCAGAGTTCCTCATGTATTTGACACACTGGGAGTCTCCGTCAGGGGGCAGCTTCAGCTGGATGCTGTCCGTCTGTGTGAGCACAGGTGTGGAGGTGATCCAGCTGGACAGACTCAGATCTGAAGCCTCTAAAGTCTTATTGAGACACTCTGAGTCTTTGGTGGAAGGAGGCTGCAGCTCCCCCGAGTGTGGAGGAGCATCTTTGGTGTAAGGAAGAGTGTCTATTTCTGTAGGAGCTAATGTGTAGACATCTGAGAGGCCCCTCTCATTGTCTGTGGGCCCCAGTGGACCTCTAAGGCCCTGTTCATCTGTCTGTAAAACTGGCCCTTGTGATGTCTTGGAGCTGGGGAAGCTCCTCTGGTCTTTTGTATTGCAACTTTCAGGGGAGGGCTTAGTGAGGGACAGGAAGGGAGGCTTGGGGCTGAGCTGTGACCCCACCTTGACCCTGCTGAGGCTGAGAATGTTCCTGCGGGTTTCAGCGGGGAGTTTATCCAACTGTCTTCCCACTTGGACTGGGCTGGGGAACAGTGTGCCTTGACACGCCCTGTAGAAATATCTGGAAAGTAAAACAGAGCCATACATCAGAACACAGTGCAGTACTATTCCAAAAATGAATGCCAGACTCTTGGGATAAACATGAAAGACATCTGGTAGAGATATAGTTCATGGAACGGGTCATAAATATTTGAGAAATGGGCTTGTGTATTCAGCCGAACACAAATCAAGCACAGTGTACCTGGGCAGCAGCGCCGCTACAGGCGTGATGACACAGAGCAGGTAGAAGAGGGGGTCCTGCAGGAGCCTCTGCAAGGTCCAGTAGGGGTTAGAAGGAGAGTAGCAGGTGGGACAGGAGGCATTGTAACACACAGCCACTGTGAAGAATAAGGCTATGCTGAAGGCGATAGACAGCCAGTTCATCCAGGTCTACAGGGGAAAGAGACAAGGAAAAAGCATTATGATTTTTTTCTGGGGCTTTTTGTGTGTGAAAAATACTTTATTTAGTAGAGGAAGAAGGCGATAAAATTTGACAGCAATTTGACAGTCAGTGCGTACAAATATTTAAGAGCCTTAGTAATTAAATGAAGGTGGACATTGATGAGCACTTGCGTTCACAAAAGAGACTACTATTGTACACATTATTATGTTATAAGGAAAGAAATGCTGAATAATTCAGACTCTAACAGCCTTTAAACAACTAATATCACCATTTAAGCAATGCACAGACCCAGCAGTGATCATTTGTGAACAAGTCCAAAGCATTACAAAAATGTAACATTAAATAGTGCATTAGATTGACCTGGATAACTTAATACCATGGCAGCTTCTATACTGTATCCCATGAGGAATAATAAATATTAACATTTTTGTTGTTGAATTTTACAGACTTAATCTCCAACATGTAGTCACAGTCGCAGCATTAGCTATGTTAAACTTGGTTGTGTTCTGAAATCATGTGTTGCTTGGTTTGCCAGTGTTGGTGCTCATTATAAGTTAAAGGCATTTGTTTTTGTAACCTGGATCTATTTTTCTAGTGTCGGTCAAAGTACTCAACAACAGCTGGAAACTGAGGATGTGGCCGAGTCCAACAGGGCAGGAACAGGGGCAGCCTGTCGATCACACAGGTTGTAAACAAACCCCCATTTAGCCATACTATCTTAAACACCTCTGAAACGCCAAGCAGATTGCAGACAGAGGTCAGTAATAATCACTTTTAATTCATTTAAAAACTCTGCCAGCTGTCCTTTTTTTTGCCACTTGGGAGCAGCAGAACAAGCTGTAAACAACATGCAGTATTATCGCTTTGTAAAGTTGATATGGTGAACATGTTCGCCAACAGTTGCCTATTTACACATTTTCACAGCATTTCTACATTAGCATTCATTTGTTTATTATGGCCACCTGACAAATGTGAGTCCAATATTCACTCTTTTAGTTGTGTTTTGGTTTCCACCAACTCCTGGGGGAAATATGTGGCTCTAAAGCTGCTAAATACTCCACTATGTTCACCAGCGAGCTGCTACCTTTGTTTATCTGCAGTGTAGTGCTAGGCGGGTAGCACACAGAGCTTTATTGCTGAAAATAGCTGCCTGCTGCATCTGAAAGAGACACCATGATGTGGTGAGAGTGAACCAAGACAGTGAAAATCAAAGGAAAACAAAACAAGAGCTTGAGAGTTGCGCAATTATCCTCTATGGGTTCTTCACTATGTGCAACCCCTTCAAAATACAGTTATTTGCCAACAAATGTATGATGAAACTACGGAGTTAAATAACAGACATCCAGATGTGCCAAGATGTCCTTGCCATGCTGGACTGTGTTTTAGTGATGTTGCTGCACCCCCCATATCTGTTGGCCAAAATGAATTATTTAAATTAAATTTAATTTAAAACCAGGTTTTACGAAACCAGAATTTTGCTTTAAGCAGGTATATAAAACCAACGAATGCAAATGAGAAGTCAGCACACAAAATATTTTATATGGAAATATGTGTTCCTGTGCGCTTTAATGAGTTCAGGCAGATAGAGGACAAACTGCACTTGTGTCATCCAGAGGCCTTCTTGAATTGACTGGCTGATAGACATCGGACAGAGTGAATTCTATACAATGAATGAATTCCCTGGCGTATTGTCCATCCTGTCACACACACAAGCACGTAATTAATTACTGCCTCCCAGCTACTGTAAGGGGGGAGAGAAAGACCGCGGCCTGCCGTCACCTCGAATACCCTTAACTGACTTTCACCGCCGTTTACCAATCATGCATGCTTTATGTTCCCGAGCAGCCAGAGAATGAGGTACCTGCCAGCGGAGCATTAGGAAATGTTTACCTTCGGTCGATGCTGCTCCCCATGAATACTTTGCACGAGGGGCCATCATGTCCAGGAAGGTAGTTAGTGAAAAGGACATTTTTCATGTACAAAACTTGTTAGGCTAAATTTACAACCTCAGCATAATGGAAAAGACTCTGATTCAATGCAGGGTCATAAATTTAAAATGGCTCGTGACCAAGACTGCCGGGCCGTTTACGAGAACCACATGCGGATACCTGAGTCTGAAACCAAGGCAGGGAGGGGGGCAAAAAACAAACAGGTAATTTGGAGCTCTGTGTCAGTGTGAAGAGGTGGTGTGCTGTGATGTGGCAGAGACAGTTTGCTGAGGGCCTGGACGGAGGCAGACACGCTGTCGAGCTGATATATAGGCTCTGATGCTGCAGAGCTTCAGTCTAATCAGCTGGAGTTAAATATCCATGTGCCTGTCAGCCTTCACACCACTGCTCTCACAAAGCCACAATGCTGATTTGAGTGAGGAAAAGCAGCACTGAGAGCGAGGACGCACGTGGTAGTGAAGAAATCTTGAAAATGTAGGTAAATGTAGGTTTCTCACCCAGGTTTTGGTCTCAATGCCCAAGTGCACCTGAATGGTGAATAAAACGAGGGTGGTGATGGGAGTTCCCCATGTAAACAGGTCCACGTCAGAGTCAGCGTAGGCCTGGGGAGAAGAAGGAGATGAACGGGGGGACACGGGGGCCAACAGGAGCGGAAATTATGAGTAAGCAAGAACAACAAGAAATTTCTGAACGGATGGAAATGAAAACCAGACTCACAAAGTAAGGAATGAAGAAGCAGACCAGACTTTGGTAGAAGGCATCAATCATGTTCATCCAGAACATATATGGCTTATATTCCTGCGAGATAAAACCAGAGGTTTACAGCTCATCAATGTAACTGAAAATATTGTCATGAAGTCCAACATCTATATAGTAAAATCATTAATGATTAATAACATATCTGAGTCAGTAAGTCTGCTATGTTACAGGTTCTCTCTCTCATCAACTCAACATCTGTCAAAAACCTTCAAATCCATGACAAAGCTAACAAGTGTGCATTTCTGGGTTGTTGTTTTTTTTTTTTTACACAATCTACACTCACATAACCACATGAAAACTATAGCTAACTTGTAATTTTACAAATGGAATAACAGAAATGAAAGGCTTAGTGATACAGGGTCTTTTCATTCAACAGGAAAGATGTTTGTGGTTTGTGTGAATCAGCGCTAATGCATCCCAAGAATGAAAGTCTACATCCGTTCTAGCAGCTCTGCCAGGCTGTACTAGCCAAGGCTAAATGCTCAAAATGAGAAAGTCAAGCTGCTGATGTGTAGCAGGCACTGTTTACCATGTTCACAGATCTATTAACACTAAAAGAAGAGGGACAAACACGCAAGTGGAGCGGACCTCGGAGTTCTGGCCATTCACATAGAGCTGAGGTAGTTGTTGGAGAGTCTGTGCTGACACGTCTTTGTCCAGAGTGCCAGTGATGAGTTGTGGGAAGGCAGAGAACATCAGGTTGAAGAAGATGAGATACCACTGGTCAATCATGGCCGATCCTGAGAAGCCACAGTAGAACTGATACCAGAAGATGAGCGCTACAAACATCTGGGAACAAAAGAGACCAGGGATGAGAATTCACGCGAGGAGGCAGGAGAGAAAACCAGGAAAAGCTCACCAATTTCTACTGTTCAATTTAACATTTATGTCTTAACAGATGCAGTGGCACAAGTATATATGAAGGTAAAAGTGGCTTACAGCATTCTTGTAGAAGAAATAGAGAATCATGTTAGCCAGTCGGGAGTAGCACCAGTGTCCGTGGACCAGCAGGAGCTTCTGGAGATACCGGAAACGTGGGAGAGCAAAGTCACTCGCCATCACCGCCTGCAAAACAACAGAAGGACCCGACATTCAATCTCCTCCTTCCTGTGCACGCACGCACACCAAATGTAGGAAGTGTCTGGCCCTGCTACACTCACCTGCCTCTTTTTAAAGAATCTTTAGTATCATCTCACCCAAGGAATAACCCTGAAACAGGTTGTCCACCTTCTGGGATTTATCGTTACAGCAGCAGGAAGCTGTCGGTCTCATCTGTCAACATCTAAAACAAAATCCTCCTTGTAGCCGAGCATATAACTTATATTTTAAATGGCGCTAACCCTTCATGCAGAGTGTATGCAGGAATCCTGAAGTTAAATTCCATACATTTTAAGACCCTTTCAACATTTTATAAGACTGCAACGCCACAAGTTGTAAGTGGTTAGCAACACACCTTAACTTTAAAAAATAAAATAAAATGTATAGTACTATACCAGTACATTTATCTTGAGATTGTAAAACCTAATTCAGATCAGCCCGGGAGAAAACAAAACTCAAGAGAATAAACTATTAAAACGTCTTAAAGAGTCTTAATTTTTGCTAAACTGATCTAATACTTTTAAGACCCTGCAGATACCCTGTTATGACACATGTCAACTGTCAACGCTATTTGTCTACAAGAAAAACAAAGCAGATGCCTCGCTGTGCAGCAATCTAGTTTCTGCTGCGCTCTCATAATGGGCTTGTAAGAGCCACACGGGGAAGCGCCTGATAGGAGAAAGGTGTGCTAATCAGAGCGCAGTGTGTGTGTGCGTGTGCAGAAATGTGTGCGTCTCCGCACACTGTGGGATCCCGAGGAGTGACCGCTGTCTCATTAGGAGCAAATTTGATTAACAATGATTAATCTAGCGGCCAAGTTAAGAACAGGATACAGAGACTTTAACAGATGTGCTACACAGCAGCCCGTCGCCGAAGCTTCGCCTGGAAGTTAATTGGGAACCTCCATCATTGCTAAGCAAGATCACCTTTCTGGAACAGGGTGCTTGAGTGAAATGAGCGGGGGGGAAGGGGGGGGGCGGGGGTAACAGCAGTTTCCCCCCCTCTTTTACCACAGTACTGCCAACCGCCTTGGCTGTGGCATTGGCCGTGACCTTAGAGCAGGGGGGGAAGCTGGTGTGGATGGAGTTGAGACTAAAGCACCCAGAAAGTGTGCTGCTTCACTGCAGGACAAAGGACAGGCCTGCTGACTCAGCAACACACAGGCAACCCTATTTAGAGGATGTATATGGATGTCGGCTAGAACACGCACTTAAGAGTAATGTAAACCCATTAACTATGCTAAAGAACGGCAGCAGTGTCCTCCATTATTTCCCTCATCTTCCATCCCATAGCACCCCTCTCACTCTTCTCCACAGTCCCCTTCAAATCACCCTGCAGGCCTCACGCATCCCCCCCCCGTTGTCATACGGTCCTGCCCAGATTTCTCCTTACCTGCATGCCCTCCTGTCCCGAGATGCCCACGCCCACGTCCGCTACTTGGATCATGCTGACATCATTGGCCCCGTCACCTGGGATTAATGCAGCGAGAGAGAGAAAATAGTCCCTCAGTGTAAGAAACATTAAACAGTAAACAGGAGATCGGCAGGGCATCAGTTTGCCAGCAGCAACTTTACTGAGCGTGGTGATTGCAAGACTGAGCTGTATTGTTGAGGGAGGGACGTCAAGCTTTCACAGAGCTGTCAGTCTCTTCAGCAGTTATATTAGCTGTGTGTGCGTTTATTATTTGCTACTTCTCGTCAGGTCCCTCTGGTTAGGCAGAGCCAGGCCTGCTGTGGCGGCTGACAAGCAGCGTTTTTGTGTTTGCTTCATTTTGAGGGCTGCAGATTTTATGTCATCCCCCCACCCCCCACCGGTGGAGTGGGAGATGAAGTGTCAGTGGGTAGAGAGGGTTTTGTTGTCACAATAGTAAACATGACTGTAGTGGCAGTGTCGGCTGAATTTGAGAGGTGGGTGGTGATGAGCGCTCAAACTGAGGTTAGCAGTTTGTGTGAGTGGGCAAATACTGTTCCAGTATGACACAATTTATCCAAAACACACTGGTGCTGCAGCAGTATGTTACCTGGGCCTGGCATGTGAACAGGCACACAGTGGACTTCAAATTGTCAGTTAGGACTCATATTTCTAAAAAGCTACAGTACAATACCCCCCCTGCCCTCTATTAACAGGTGTCTATGAAATATTGAGGAGTAATTCAATCCTTTATTGCAGATATTCTTATACAATGGACAAAATAATAAACTTTAAAGCACTAAGAGTGACATGGTAATAATACTGGCAAGCTAGCTGGGTCAAGCTGGCTACAATGAC
This sequence comes from Gadopsis marmoratus, assembly GCA_036023855.1. Taxonomy (NCBI): domain Eukaryota; kingdom Metazoa; phylum Chordata; class Actinopteri; order Centrarchiformes; family Percichthyidae; genus Gadopsis; species Gadopsis marmoratus. The sequence goes on along the minus strand of JAVQJF010015937.1, from coordinate 64,871 downwards.
CCAAGAGAAGCAGAGCGAGCGTTTTTACTTTTCACAGAGCGGTGTGTCTTTTTCTGGGAACATCATTTTTAAAAATAAATAAATAAATAAAATATAAAAAATAATAAAATATAAATGAACAACATTTCATAAAGATTTTGGTTTTCATAATAATGACTTGATTATTTCAAAATGTATTGGTTCACTTATATATTCTGTTTGCTGACCCTATATGAGCCAGTTCGCAGCCTTAGATCTCAGGTGGGGCCCTTCTGGTCGTTTCGGAGTCGAGGCTCAAATCTAAAGGTGACCAAGCTTTTGCCATCAGGACCCCTCGACTCTGGAACGACCTGCCTGAGGAGATGAGGCTGCAGAATCAGTGACCTCTTTTAAATCACTTCTTAACACACATTTTTATAGACTTGTTTTCATGTGATGTCGTCTTTATATGGTCTTTTATGAGTTTTAATTATTTTTATTTGTATTAATCTTTTTCTTATTTTTGGTTCTGCTTTGTTTATCTTTTACTGTTTTTGCTTTCTGTCAAAGCACTTTGTAAACTCTGTTTTTAAAAGTGCTATATAAATAAAGTTATTATTATTCTATTCATATGAATACTTATTTTACATACAAGTATAAAAGTCAGAAAATAGCTGAAAATGTCCATTACAGAGTCCAAGGTTATGTCTTCAAATTGAAAAACGCAGCAAATTCTCACGTTTGTTGTTGTTGGTTAATTGACTAATCGATAAATCAACCAATTAGTAAATCACTAAAGCGGCATTAACATTGTTGCCTGTTCTACTTAACTAATCAGCAGAGTGTATAACACATGTCTATATTGTTACACCTTGTAAACTATTTCAATTGCCGCAATAGAAAGAAAACAAATTACACACCGAAATGTTCCGTGAAGTAAGATATAATTTACATTTAGACTACAGAAGGTGGAGGCTCCACTCGTTAGAGGTGTAACAGCAGATGAGGTCTGAAAATGGTGGGTGTTGTAATGAAAAGCTTACGAGTGCTGATAGATATTAGAGCTACGCCATCATCTGCTGTCCCCACAGAGACGTAAAGAAACGGAGTGTGAGGAGCTGCAGGGTTTCCTCCACATTACTGCTCACATAGCAATGACAGAAAAGCGCTTGCCTGGCAAAAATGCGGGATGCCCCTGAGAGCAGCAGGAACAAATAAATGAAAAACAAGGAAAAGGCAATCATAAGTCACACTGACATCCTCATGTCACCTCCATTATGCTGCAGCTTCATTAAGCCAAAGTGTAAATTACTACGGTGCCTTAAAATAACTGTTTTGACTCAATGGTCACAGCAAGGGTGCAGAAGGTGTGTGCTACTCTTCCTGAAATGTCAAAGTCAACTCATAGATACCGAAGCAAGAGGAACATACATCTGTGTTATAGTGAGTATGCCACATTGATATTCATTATAATAGGGACATGATGTAGGAACACATGTCACAGGAGAAGATCTCATATCTTCATGATGCTTGAAGACTTTGGAGAATTTGTTGATGTTTGAGTAATAAGATGTTTGAGTAATAGCTTCAGGGTTATTTGACAGTGATGCACAGTAGGAGCTCCCTGAATTATGAATATTTATAGATTCATATTTTAACTTCTGACAATAAAAATGATCAGCTGCTCAGATTTTTTATTTTATTTATTTTTTTAAATTGGACACACCACCAGGCCAGCGAGTACATAAAGTACTTTGTGTCATTGGTTTGATCCCCGGACCTGCAGGGAAATCTTGGTGGGGAACATAAGAGGGCAGTAGCTCTATCCTTAATTAAATTCAGTTGCTGCTCCCCGCTACTCCTCACCTACATGGCAACCTATCTACTGGATAAAGCACCCGTTTCACCGATTCCATATATGGAATGGTAGTAGCCTAAAGGTTCAAGACTACAGCATATAGTTTAAACAATCTGATGCCAAGGAATGTTTTATCCTAAATTCAACTCCTATTAGCCTCCGGGTCTTATGTGTCGGACACCAAAAACAAAAACAAATTGTTTAAACTATATGCTGTAGTCTTGAACCTTTAGGCTATCACCAGGTTGTAAAAGCGTCCAGACAGATCAAAACACGCAAGAGCCCCTGCACACAGCTGCTGGCAGAGGAAGATATCAACTTAACAAATGCCCGTACCACTCTCCTATAACGTAAATCTGGCTTATCTAAAGTTTTAATTTTTCAAGTAATTCATGTAATGAAGCTCATTTCCTTTATATCCCTAATGGACAAAACCTGAATTTAGCAACTGGTGATTCTGTGTGAAAATGACCTGACAGGCGTCCTCGCCTCAAGCCTGAAGCCCTTCACCTCAAAAATGTCCTCAGTAGTATAAAAAAAAAAAAAGCTGGCGACTACTTTAAAGATCATGCTGCCTCTCAGTCAAACATTAAAGTGTTTTTCTCTTCAGAACAGGACTGAAATTTATTTAATTTCCACGAGAGGTCATTTGCTCACTGCTTGTCCATTTTGACAAATATGGAACCATGGAGAGCAAAGAGTCAATTTCACAGGTCTAACTGTGATCTCAAGGTGGGACATGAACATTTTGCACTCCCCCCCCCCGGCAGTCAAAGCAGGCCAAAAGCATCTGGGTCAAAAGCTCAAATAAAAAAGGGGTGTTATACGGGTACTAATGTGTGTCTTGAACCTTTTCTCACCTATGGCTAGAGTCATGACCTTCAGCTTGTTCCGCACCAATTTGACCACCATACTCTTCTGCAGCGGCGTGGAGCGGCAGCAGAGCACTGAACGGCAGCTCCGTGCGACAGCCAGAAACTTATCCTCCAAACTCTTATCCAGGGCGTAGGCCAGGGTCCGCCCATCAATTACCAGGCCCAGCTGATGCACCATGAAGGGAGCGGTGTGGGAGGAGGATGAGGACAGGGATGAGGAGGGATAGATCTCGAAGGGTGCAAAGTTATTGTGGAAGGCCTTGGCGGCGTGGTCTGTAGAGCTGCAGAGGAACTTGGCCTGGATGTAGTGTAAACTCTCCTCCAGCAACAACGCACACGCCTCCTGGTTCAGACACAGGCACAGGGTGGGCTGGAGTTCAGGATCAGGTCACAAAGTTGTTTAATGTCACACTGCCTGACCTGCTTCACATCTGGCAAACAGATGCTTCAGCAGCACAGAATTCAACATCGTTAGTCCTTAAATGACCGTCCGACCTCCTTTTTTAACAACGGTGGCGTTTTCAATGAGTAAAAGGACAATATTATGTTTAAGGAATAGTTTGACATTTTGGGAAACACACATATTCACACTTTTACCATGAGTTAGATGAGAAAATCAATACTCGTGTCTGTGCTTTAAATATGAAGCTACAGATAGCTGCCCGTTAGCTTAGCTTAGCACATAGACTGGAAAGAGGTTATAAAAAGTGAAAAGCACAAGTTATGTTTTATGGAGGTTATGTGCTGGACATTTCTTGGCTGGGCGCAGTGACTTCCTGGAGTTATCCAAGAAAAACATAACACTCAACTTTTATAGTTTCCTTCCTTATCACTGGGAAGTTGCCAGGCAACTATTGGAGACTCCACAAAGTCACTGCGATAGTCTGGTACATTACCCCCATAAAACCACAATGTGTTGTTAATAAGTAGCCAATTACACTAGGTGTTTCTCTGTGTTTTCAGTGCATCAATCATCTCATCCAACTCCACGCAAGAAAGCAAATAAGAGCATTTCAGAACTATCCTTTTTAAAATATGTACATTATACAATCTGCGGAAAAACAGCGGCATATTCAGCAATCATTTTATTTACTATATATCAATTAAATTTCAGTAGCCAACCCAAGTGACATTTTTGTTTTATATTTATTTTGGACAAGACTAAGAGATTCTGTGAGCTAAATGCTAACACCAGCATGCTAACATGGTCACAATGACAATGCTGATGTTTAGCAGGTAATGTTTACCAACTTAGTATAACTTGTTAGCATGCTAACAGTCGTTAGTTAGCACTAAACACAAAGCACAGTTGAGGTTGATAGCAATGTAATAGGATTTAGTCATACACCAAAGTATTGGGCAAATTAAAATTTTGGCCTGATGGTGACGCTAGAGGAAAGGTCAGGGGATCACCAAAGTTATTAGGACTCATCATCGGGGCACCATGATGGCAGTCATGGCAGTCGATTTGATAGTTTAGTTAAGATTGAAATATCTCTCAAAGTGGAACACTGACAATGCAATCCTTAGAGCCACGGCACTAGCATGGCTAAGAATGTGCTGCTGTCATTAAAATGTTTTGTCTTTTCAGTGGAACGAGTCCGAGTTTATGAAACACCCGCTCACCTGTGAATCAGCATTCAGCGTCAGGATCTCTTCCTCAGGGTCCAGCAGCTTGCAGGCATACGCAATATTGACGGCCGTCTCCTGTTTGTCACCCGTCAACACCCATATCTGCAGGCCGGCGTTCCGCAGAGAAGCTATGGTTTCAGGCACACCGTCCTGCAGCCGGTCCTCAATGCCCGTTGCTCCTGTGGGTGAAGAAGCATGACGGTGACACACCCTCCAGCATCCACATAACAGTAGTGAGCCAAATGTAATATTCAAAGCAAATTAAAATGAGTATTAAGGTATAATCTACTAGTGTGGACGAGACCTAACGCAAATAAATCAATCAAACATGTACCCAGAAGCTGGAGGTTTGTCTCCAGTCGCAGGGCCGACTCAAAGAGAAGCTCCTCTCTTCCCTGGATGGCCGTCTCAGCCTCCAGGTGATGCTGCACCCAGCAGGCATATTGCTCCTTGCTCAGAATCTGACACATGAACACACAAAAGGACCATCATCATGTGTTTAAAATATTGGGGCAAATTTAGCAGCAGAGCAGCTTCTCATCCTTTGCCTACATGGCAGAGGAGGATCCACAGGAGAATGCGAGACCATGAGAAGGTGTTTTACCACATATCGCTTTGATGATGGGCTTTGCACAAGCAGGGATATAACGAGCCTGGCTTATGAGAGCATAAATTAACAGCCTGGGAAAGTGGCACAGATTGCAGCTGAGTCACCAAGAATGTCATTTTGGACATGTGATCATCTGTGCTGGGCTACAATCACAACCTGCCAAAATCCACTGAGACACATCTTCAACTTCCAAATCAGTTTAATGTTAGAGGAAGAGCGTTTGTTCTTCTTAAGGTTCATGGATCGTTGTTACCTTTTTTGCAATGCACAGTGTGCGTAGGCCATCTGCAGCATACAGGTTCAGGTAGTTTTGGGTCCGGTTGACAATCTTTTTCTGGCGTTTGCCTTTGGAGTTTCCTAAAAAGAAGAAGAAAAAAATAAATAGTGAAGGACAGAAGAATGAAGATTAAATATCCTTGTTATCGGAAAATTTGCATAAGTTGTTCAGCATTTTGGGTCCAGATTGCCAAAGGCTTCTTCCAAGAGGCACATGAAAGCCATCTGTCTTCACACCTAAATTAACCATGTTTGCTGCGCCTCAATATACTTCACCAAGTCCTCATATTAGTCATCAAGCTGCGTCTGGACTAAACCAAGCAAAATGTGATCAATCTCATTTTACAAACATAATTAATCTACTTCAATTAACGCTCTAAATGATTTTAATATGATTGAATACTTGATGTTGTTTTAGATGTTTCGCAATAAGAGTCTTGCTTAAGCCTCTCTGCCGCAGCATCTCGGGTATCTTTCTGGCAGAGGGACAGCGCACAAACAGATTGGCTTTATCAGTCTCCCGACACAGACGCACCAGCCAACATTCTGATCGCCAGCCTTGTAATCTCACTAATAACGCAACAGCTTGGCAAAATTATTTTTACTGAAAAGAACAAGTTAACCCAAAACTGTCAGTAATCGAAGGAATTCCTCTCCGATCATTTCCTTTACCAGATAAGAGATCAATACAAAATACCTTTTTATTTAAAAGCTATGGTTGTCTCATGTAGAAGTAACATGGCAGCTTCATCGTGACTACTAAAATAGCTGTGAAACAAAAGTTATTTCCACAAACAGGTAGAGTAACCTCTTTGACTGGTCTGCTGACCAGACGGCCTTACAGACGCAGGTGGAACTTAGCACAATGTTTATTTTTGCTACTACTGAAAATGAGAAAATCCACCTAAAATAGAATTTGTGCTCTGCGTTTTGTTTTTACACCACTATTGACGCGGAGCAATGTTTTTACATGTGGCTCCCCATTTGCATCCGCGTGGGTGATGTGGCCAATAGTTTCACGCTATTCCACTCATGAACAGATGGCGGTAACATCGTCAAGAAACACACTAAGGGACCAGCAAAGGCTGTGAAGGAGACTGCAAGCAAGTTAACATGGATGTAACCAACGTAGGTCTCAAAAACAAATTTTAAAAAAAATCAGGAAGGAAATGCATTCAGCATGTTTCTTAGACCACAGGGACATACACAATGTGTCTCAGTGAGGAACATTGAATGTAAACAGAACATTTGCACTTCAAGAAAACGCCATGGGGCACCTTTAAACCTTTTTCTTGATGTCAGTGGAAACAAACTGTAAACAACACCGATATATTATCAGTTGATATGTTGATGAGGCTAATGTGTTATCATTATCATTATTATGTAACAGTTGCCTATTTCACAATATGCAAAAAGGATCCTATTGCAATTATTCTGACAGATATTTTGATGCCACTCACTCACAATTATAGTGGGAATGGTAATCGTTGCATTTCATTTTCACTGAAAAAAATGAAGATGATGTGATTTTAGCTGGGATCCGCACCAAACAAGCATTGTACCTTACGTCTGGATAACATGGTTTGTAGGCTGAGGCATCTCTGTAGCACCACAAGGCTTCATTTATAATGGCATGTTAATTCACCTTTATCGAAACAATTGCAGCTCCTGCGATTTGGATATTGCACTTGGCCATATTGTCATTTTGATAGTATTTCAATTAGTTGTTCAGCCCTAATTTACACATCGAGCAGATACATGGAGCAACATTGGGATTCATTTGAAGTCGTGTTTCTGGCCACCTGATGAATGTAAGGTCAATATTCACTCTCCTTATAGCTTAAAACCTTTTGGGTTTTCCTCCCCACCTTCTCCTGAGGGAAATATCTGGCTTTTTAGCTGCTAAATACTCCACTGCGTTGACCAGCTAGCTGATAACTTTGTCTGTCTGCCCTTTGGTTCTTGGTGGTAGTCCAATAGTCCATTTTTAGGGCTCTTTTCAGAAAAACAGCTGTCTGCTGTGGCCAAAAACTATGGCATGAGAGTGGTAAGACTGAACCAAATGAACAAAGTCGCAGACCAGAAAATCAAAACAATGGGCTAAGGTGCTAAAACACTCCTTAGAGTTGAGCAGAACAACAGAGTTGGGTGAAAATGATCTGTGGGTTTGTAACTATGAGCAACCCTTTTCACATTCCACACTCATTTGAGCCACTGCTAATATAAACATATTGATTATCGCAGCTTTGATGATAATAATAATAATAATAATAACGATGATTTTGTTAAGTTCAGGGAGCCAAGATCAGAACTCAGAGGTCTGCAGTGTCACCACAATATAAATATTTTTATAATTACTGGCAGAGGAAGATTTTCTATCTGTTAAAATGGCAAATTAAGATAAATAACATTAAAATGTAAATATTGTTTTAAGGTGGAATTTGGTATTAAACAAGATCCTGCAGCACGAGCGAGACTGGAGTTATGCCATGACTCACACTCCAACTTCTAAGTCCAAGTGTCTACAGTCTACTTCAAGCTCCTCATGTTATTTCTGTGACACTGAATGGAGCCATTGTGGACGTCTATGTTATGAGGAGGCCCAACTCATACTGCACTCTATTGGGCTGGTTTGACCCAGTGGGATAGTAGTGTGTTGCCTGTGTGAAGACACACCCTGTAACCCATTAAAGTTGCTGAACTGAGACACATGGTGGAGGGGGGGGCTGACAACTGTCCCGATGAAGTCTCTCTCCTCCAGTGAGCAGCACCGCTCTGTGAATTTTAACTAAGTGAAAAACTTCTGCTTCTAGAGGGCATTAAAAATGATAAACAATCAGCATGACCAGAATGGTTCTGCTAATGGAAATTCAATACAATACAATAAATAATACTGTAAATCAGAATGCCTCCAAAGAATAGGACTGCACGTCAGCAGAAAAACAACATGGGAGTGCTTTCCCCGATTGACGTGCTGCAGTTAACAAGTCTTCATTCAGCGTAGGATAATTTAGCAGGCACCCATTTCTCCATAAAGTCGAGCTCCCTTGTGGAGATGAACGGCCTGCCTCTAACGAACAGGACGAAGCCACTAACCAGGCATGTGAAATGAATGAATTAACCACGAGACACAACGGCACGCTTTTACTGAACGGAAGGCATGACAGGTTGCTGCACAGGTTGATTCAGCTCATCGAAATATAAATATGTGGAATATATATACGACCAGTTTATGGGGCTTTTACGCCCAATACCACGTCCTGAAGAGAAATCCAGATCTTGCTTAAATCATGACCCGTGTGTTAAAGAAAAGACAAATTCAGATATCTTAAAGGGGTGCTCCGGTGATTTAGTATGGCACTTCCTTAAAATTGGGGGACTTGGGTGAGACGGAATTTAAAAAGAATGGTCAACATTGATGCAGGAGAGAAACCTTTAGTCCTTAGTATGGGTCCTAAAAGGTATGAAAATATGTTCAACCCATCAACGTGAAGTCGGACTTTCTTAACAAATTCACAGAAAGTCGTAGCATTTTTGCACACGCGCAAAACAAATCAGGTTTCCGGTACTCATAGGCCAGTGGCAATGGTGGCTTTAAAGGTGTTACCATGGTTACCAAATCAACTCTCAGAAATACAGCCTATACATCACACAAACAGATACAGAGACCACTTGCCTAACAATTCATGGTCTACAGATGGATTTAATAGTAGTTTAGCTCTTGAATTCATACCAAAACAACACATCACTCCACGTGAGGTTTGTAACTCACGCTTAAGCCCAAATCCCCTTCACAGAAGCCACTGCACGACTGTTTTTACAGGCTGAGTAGCACTCCCAATGACATGTAAACTAAACTTCACGTGTAAAATCAGTGGGGTGGCCACAGAGCATCAGTTTAGGCAGTCTTTGCCCTGTTGCAGCTTTTCCTAAAGAATCTCAACCAGAATGGATTTCAAAGCGGTGCTAAAACTATTAGTAGATCAACAGAAAATGCATCTCCAACAATTACAATACTTGACCAAAAAAAAAAAAAAAGTCAAATGCCAGATGTGTGGTTTTGCTGCATTTCTCCGTTTTACATCATTGTAAATAGAATGCCATTGATTAGTGAAAGCAATCATTATTCGCAAAACCAAGCCTTCCATCTGTGGGCCGAAACAGTCCTCACTAAGCACCCCTGGGCCGATGTCTGGTGACTGTGTAGTAAGCTTTAGTGAGCAAGGCCTGTGTAGCTCTTTGTGTGCCTGGAATACTAACAAGCAAGTACACCTTTGCCATTAGGATGTTAAAGAACTTGAAGGCACTGACCTTTGCAGCAGTCACTTGGTCTAAAAATACTAGTTCTTACATAACATGTTAACTTATCCTTTAGGTTTACATCAGTGGAAAGTGCAAAGGTTTGGGGCAGGGGGGTGAAACCTTGGGTGCTCTATAAAGACAAAGACCTCCTCCATGTTAGTCCGCAGACAGCACACAGTAAAATCACAATTATTCAGAAACCGGAAGCTGAAAACAATTCATCATTTGGGATGGACCAGAGTGAAGTGAAAATATTTTCATTTGCCTGACATGTCCAGTAAGCTCATGTGCCATGTGAAGATTACATCAAATGATTTGTAGGCGATCGCGGCTTCACAGCCACGATTCATCAATTCTGGAGGAGAAGCCTGCAGACACGATACAGCACCGGCAACACACCGCTCCACATCACATCTTAAGACTGTGTTGACAGCAGTGTCATCCTTTATCAACTGTGTACCACCACCCATTTATAAATTCCGAACCGGACACAACAATGCGAGTATGGCTAAAGCGAGCGTATGAGCGAGTGTTTTCCTACCTGTGTCTGGGGGTTTGATGAGATCCATGATGACAGAGTCTGCTCCTTTAGTGTAGACGGTGATCTGATCCGTCAGAGGGTGTCTAACCACCACAGACATGCGTTTCCTGGTGGAGTCGAAGCCCAGCGTGTGCAGCAGCTCAAAGCTCAACTTCCCCAGATGCGGCAGCTCCACGGTCACCTGGTCAGGGAGGCGCCCGACCAGGGAGCACTTGTAGGCCCTGGCAGCGTAGACCAGAGCAGCCTCGTCAGGCGACTCGGCCTCATAGCGGAGTTCTCCTTCCTCCAGGTTCCACGCCGTCCCATCGTAGCAGGGCGGGGTGGGGCTGAAGGCCTGCTTCAGGTCGCCGGGAGGCTGCTCCCCGTCCAGTTTGGTGAGCGTGCTCTCTGTAGATGGGGAGGAGAGCGTGCTGGTGCATCCCTTGTTGGAGGAGCGGTTGGTGATGAGGCTGGAGGAGCTGCTGCATGAGGTCAGTCGGCTGGGGGTGAAGCGTTTAATGAAGTCCTCGATGGTCTTAACAGGGGACTTAAGCTCAAACCTCATCCGGACCTGGAGGACAAGGGGAACGGAGTCAGTCACGCCTGCAGCAGGAGAAGTTATTCTCAAAATGATGCAACTACAAACATTACAAAGCTCAATGTTTACTTTTATAATTCCGGTTTCTGGGCAGAAGTCAGTTTAGGAAAGTAAACTTTGTTCCATTTAGCTGCTGCTCAAGGCAGACATTATGGCGCCAGTACACTCCATCATAACTGCTTGTGAGATGGTCGAACTGTATATGAAACCCCCTCCCCACTACTCCTTTCTGACGTCGGATTAGGAAGGGCTGTGTCCGACCATTTCTGTCACTTTCCAAAACAGACATTCCAACATTCACGCCATGAGAAAGTAAGCAGGTTTTGAACTTCTTTTTGCACCACAGGCAACTGACAAGAAGAAGTCGGCAGATGCAAATCAATAATTGTTCAATTGTTTTGCTTTTTTGTGTGTGTCGTCATGGTCATGATAAAATGTATAGACTTATAGAATGAACAAAAACATGCAAAACATCAATGAAACGTGTCATTTTTGGTTTCTCTTGCAGTAGGGGCTACTCATCAATCTATAATCATCAGTCTTATGTCAAAGTTGCTGCTGGGAAACACTTCTGAGTTTAAAAAAAGATCCGTACGGTTGGTTTAATGATCATTTTAGCCTTAATTTGCTTTTGAGAAACCGGGCCCAGCTCTAGTGGAACACAAGACTTCAGCACAGATGAAAATGCACCTCCTGGCCAACATCCTTTAGCCAATCCTTTATCCCAAGGTGGTGCAGTACAATAGCGAGGGAGCGACTCACTCGGACTCCTGGCAGCTGGAGTCCTCACATATATAGATATAAATCATTCAGGTGCCGGGTTAGCCGCAAGGGCATCACAATAAAATGTGAACAATTACATTGGCCCACAGGACCGAAAAAAGCAGAAAACAGAAAGGAGACTGTATCATAGCCAATGGCTGTGTGCAGATTTACATTTCCTTCCATCTTATCAGATAACCTCCAAACAGAAACACAGAGTACATAAATAATGTGTCACTTTGCGAAGTTTAATCTGAACAGGTTTGTGCCGGACAGCGAGCTGGTGCACAGTGTGTGGCGAGCAGAGGATATCGCCTCTGAACAGGACAACCACACCCAGGTGCACACAAAGACAAAACACGGATACACGACTGTGACTGGGCCGAGCACATCAAAGACGCAGGCAGCACAACAGTGAAAGCTACGTGCAAAAGGAGGCTTTGTGAGTATTTTGAAAGGTTGTTGTGCTTTTGACACTGTGTTTTTTCTAGGAGAAGTAGCCAAAAGGACATACAACATACGAATTCAATTATTTATTGTCAAAAGATGGAAACTGCACCCATGTTGTTCAAAAAAAGAAAAACAAAACAAAAAAGAGAGGCCCTCGTGTTAGTGCTTTGGAAGGATATCAGTAGAATTAGTCCCTATTGGACCCCCTATTGAGGGTCTTTATAATACCTCTCCTGTTTGGGTGGCTTGGTTCCCAAACCTTTTGGCATGTGATCTCTCAAATCAAAGTAATGTCTACTTGTGAGCCCTCAGCAGTGGTTGTCTATGTCTATCAGCTATGGCCAGACCCCCCCCCTTGGTTTAGCATGCTAACATTTGCTAATTTGCACTACACACAAAGTACAGCTGAGGATGATGGGAATGTCATTAGCTTTCAGGTATTTAAATGAACAAATGTATTTCTCAAATGGTTTTGATCTGGTGATGGCACTAGATGAAAAGTCAGAGTGTAGCCAAAGTCATCAGGATTCATCCTTGCATGACCCTGAATGTCAGCAAAAATGTAATGCACTCAAACTAAAAAAGAAGTTTAAGCCTGAAAAGTGAAAAATAAAACCCAAGATTAGAGGAAACTCTGAAATAATTAACATGATTCTTCTAATTTTGTTAATAATCTCGCCACTCCTCCGACTTTAACTCCGACCGCCAGCTTTGCCTGGCTTAGGGGGTCCAAGATGCTGACAATGTATTTGCAACGTACAGGGGCCAGGGCCTTCTCTCCCTCTCCTCTCGTTTATCACATTTCTATTGTCTTCTGTCTTATAAAGGCAAAGGTGACGATTTTAAACAACTGTCAAAGTTGACAACAGGTTCTTGCAGCACCATGAATCCTCCTGTTATTCAAATATTCCTGATTCTCCTTTTTAGAGTGGTGAGAGAAAGCTGCTAGATATAATGTGCCAATTCCACATTTCTTATTATATTTCTTATAGGCAGACTTGTTTGTCATCTCTTGAAGTTGCAGTGCTAAAGCTCAAGTTCAAACGTTGTTACACCAAAATCAATGTAATAAAGATCAACTATCTGGCTGCCTATCGGACCAAGAATCATTTCTAAATGGAAAAAGGTAATCACTTATTGACCTGAAGACAGTTTGACTGGATAGATTTTGTGGATGTGAGTTTTACCTTCTGCCGAGGCTGGTTGGGGGAGGACACCACCACCGTGTTGCAAATGGTGAGAGCGATGAAGAAATCGATTATGTCAGCGAGGTCAGAGGGCAGCTGCGACGTGGGCTGGCTGTGGAAGCGCATGAAGTCCATCTGACTGCTGCATTCATTGACTTTGTCTAGGAGCTGAGGGTCGGGGGTGATATCTTTCTCCTGCAGGACAGAGGACAGTTTATCAGTGGAGAACACACAGCACAGAGTACGAGGACGGCGTGACAGTGAGGTGAACTGACCATGGGGCTGCTGAAGGCCGTGTGCTTAGACAGGATGCTGGCTCGCTTGGCCTCCGCCCTGCTGCCCGTCCTACGGTGGGACTTTGTGCTCTGGGTGCGCAGCACCACCCGGGCACTCTGGTGGCTGGTCACACTGTCTCGCCTGGGCAGGGTGCCACCGTGAGATGTACAATCTTCCTCCTCAGAATCCATCTCCTGATACATAGCAAGTCTTCTAGCTGGAAAACACACACACACACACACACACATATATCATTAAGAGTGACTTTAAAAGGCAATGACTAACTGTTTTTGTAAGGGAGTGTGTGTGTGTGTTTGCTGGCTTGTCTCACCATTGGCATCATGGGAATACTCCACTCCCGCCACAGTGCAGCGGCGAAACACCATCTTGTTCTCCGTCAGCGTGCCTGTCTTGTCAGAGAAGATGTATTGCATCTGGCCGAGATCCTCGGTGATATTAAGAGCTCTGCACTGCAGGTGGGAGTCTGTCTCCTCATCGTACAGATCCATGTCCTGATGGATGAAGTACACTTGGCAGATCTTGACAATCTCAATCGACACAAAAAGGGAGATGGGTATCAGCACCTAGTAGAGGACGGAGTTTTTGTTAGGAAAAGGTACAGCTGATTATCAGTTTTTCCAGCCTACTTTCTGAAACATATACAGTATATATATTTTAGAGCAGTCATTCCCAACCAGGGGTACTTGTAGTTAGCGAGCGAGCAGAAGCTGATGCAGTTAGCAAAAAGTGTTTAGTTAGGTAATGGAAACATAGTTAAAATTGTGAAAGTAATGGATAAATGGCTAAAATAGCTAGCTACCTAAAAGCGATAGATAAACAGTTTAAAAAGTTAGCAAAGTAAAGGAAATGGATAACGGACAAAAGGTTGGCATAAAGTCATATATAAATGGTTACTATACGTAGCTAAAATTGACAGATTACCAGTTGAAATAAAATGGCTAAATGTAATGTATAAATGGATGAAATAATTAGTGGTGTCAGTGAAGGCTGCGGGGGGTATGTCCTATAAAAAAAGGTTGAGAATGACAGATTTTCTGTTACCTTTTCTAGAGGCAAAATCTTAATGATTTAAGAAATTATATATAAGCGTGCTGTGTATACGTTTGATTGTTTAAAAAAAAAACAAAAACATTTCCAGGCAACATTTCTGGAAAGTTGTTCCGGAGAAATGAGTCACAGATTTTTGGGAGGGTTCAGCCTGCACATTCTCCCTCTGCCTGGATGAAAGCGTATGTCTGGCAATGCTGGTAGGTCTCCAACCTCAACAGTTCCTGTTTGTGCAGTGTAACCAAATGCTATCTTCACTGACTTCATTTATTTCACAAGTTACCTGATTTCAAGGGATCTAGCTGCAACATCTGACACAGGACAGGGTGACATTACGGCATGCAGGGAAAAAAACAAACCCCAAAGCAAACTAATCAATAGCTGTCCTGTGGTATTTTTGCTGTTTTGATTCTGTATTATAAAGCTTATTTTTACAGTATGAAGCAAGTGCTTCCTTGCTGCTTTTCCAGATTAAATGTGCAGAAAAACATCTAGAGGTCACACACCCAGTGGGATTGAAATAACGACTGCCAATGCTTTGATTTACAGCGCTTTCAAAATGATGCGATACGGTGTGTCTTGTTTCTATCGTTTCTTTCCATCTGTGCCTTTGTTTCGTACCTGAAAGACGATGATCATAGTAAGGAAGAGATAAATAGCTGACATGATGGGCGATAAGTCTGTCCCATCTGGACTAAGAACGTCAAACACAGGTCTCTTATCGCCGTACTGAAACATCCACAGCCCATGACCTGGAACAGCAACACCACAAGGTCAACTTATATAAACATTGGAATGAGAAGATATAAATCAAAAGCACAGTAAAAGAAGGTCCAATGTGTTTACTTTTTTTTTTGCAATAAATGTGATTATGGTTTGAAATAGAAATTTCTCAATAGAAACCGTAAAGATTTCCAAAACAAGTGTTTACAAAAGTCTAAAGTGTTACACACCAACAGCAGCAAACAGGCACATGACCAGTAGGATGATGACACACCAGAACACATCTACATTCATCTGTCTCTCCAGTTTACTGCGCTTGTAGCGCGGGCCATTGTTGTTTAGCATGGCTTTGGTCTCGTGACCTGCGAAGACACGGCGTGTTAGAAGCAGCTGATCAAAGGTCAAATATGGAGTGTGACGGCTGACAACAGTTTTTTGGGGGCTAACCTGCGTAAATGACTATTCCCACAGCCTCTTCTGTGTTGCGGATGGTGCAGCCTCTCAGCAGCAGGTTGTCTTTGTAAAGTGCATCTCTTCTGCCACTTCGATGGATTCTGTCAGGTTAGAACGTGCATAAAATTGACTTTAAGTGCTGGTGCAAAATGATCATGGTTATGTCTTTACACTCAGGTGAAAAATACTGATGCCCTAGGAGAGACAGTCCTCTCTATACCAGAGCCCCCAAGACAACATCAGTTTGTTCTGCAGCACCTCAATCGATCACGCTCTGAAGCATCTCGGTCTTCCCTCACCAGGAGCCCTTATCTCAGCACAAATTCCCTCTGATATAGAGGCACTGGCTGTGCTGGCGCTCCCCGGAAACCCCCCGGGGCTTAGAGTCTATTAGGCAATTCGCTGCTTCATCTCAGATCTCACTTCAACTCTCGAGTTTAAAGCTCGTCAGGCTCATCTAGAGCATTGGTGTCATACAAAGATCTCAATTCAGCTCTTAGCCAGACCACCAAAGAAGTTCAACCCCCTCTTAGAAAAGGCTTTTTTTTTTTACTAAAAGTGAGATGTATGGTGAGCTGTATTAAATGAGGGGAAAATGTGCCTGTTGTGGGGGGAGAGCTGAGCTTTTAATGTCAGCCTTAATCCCATTACTAAATCAAGGATTACAAGTGTGCGAGTTAAATATCCCCACAACCTTTAGCTGGTAGCAGCGGTTAATAATCTCTGTTGTAGCTTCTTTCAAAGTCACGCAACTGTCAGCATGTTTACTAAAAGGAATGTGGCGGTGACACTATAGATTAATGACAGTGTCCGCGAGCTCGTCTTAGTTCATAGCTCACACTGTTCAAGAAATTGATAATACTCTTGAGACACAGAGTGCTTTCTCTCCCAGAAAGGTAGTGAGATTAGACTTGGTGCCATTGGCCGTAATGTAATAAAACACTGCTGAGACAACTCCGCCGCTGTGCCCTGTGCTCCACTGCAGCCTGGCAACTGAATACCTGCAGCATCTGGTCTCCTTCTGAGCAAAGAATAAATGTCATAATCATGCGAGTCAGCCCGGCCGCTTTACTGTACGTTTCTCATCTTCTGCCTCACACAATCTCATGCAACACAACAGAGCGAGTAGACACACCTGGCGTAAATCCAGGTCTCTGAAAACTGACAATAGCGGGGAGCAAACACGCTTTCATCCCCCTGATAAACGTGACCACGAATATGCTAAAACAATAGCCCAACATTTTTGGAAATACACATATTTCCCAGAGGATTAGGTGAGAAGATACATACCACTCTTGTGTCTGTACGATAACTGTGAAGGTACAGCCAGCAGCTGATTAGCTTAGCTTAGCATAGACACTGAAAACACAGGGAAACAGCTAGCCTGCCTCTGTCAGAAGGTAACAAAATCTGCCTACCTGCACCTCTAAAGCTCACTGGTTAACATGTTTTACCTCATTAGTTTAAACCAAAGTGTAAAAAGCCTCACTCGGATTTATGTGCTCAACTATTTGGAGGCTTGTCTTCACCGTGAAGTTGCCAGGCAGCCAACGGAGACTTTGAATAAGTAAAAAGGATTCATGTAGACTCATGTAAAAAAAGCAAAAAAAACCATTTCCATTATGTTGGGGGACTCACAAGAGACGGATAAAAAAAAAAAAAAAAGAAGGTTAAAATCAAAGCAACAGATTATGACGAAACTCCTACAGAGACATAGAAGATATCATACCGCTGTGTACTGCAGGCTGAGTAGTACTCCCCTTGATGAGTAAACTGACATTTTAGTGTAAACCAAAGCTGGTTGACCAGTATAAAACACCACATGTGGGTGAACAGATGTCAATATCCACAAGCTAAACAGCAATGAGCTCCAATGTGATTAATAAAGGAGAGATTAGGAAGAACCACAACACGACAGGATGAATCAGTGGGTGAAACTTAAGTCAAGCTTTCCTCCTTTTGTCATCTCTGTCAAAAACACATCGACAAAAAAATAAAACAAAAAGTAGTAAGGTGTTACACAGGAAATCAGCTGGGGGTGAGGGGCAAGTTGTTGCTGCCAAATACTCAACCTGCTTAGCTTCCGAACAGGTCTAGGAGCACAGACCAGCTTCTAGAGACTAGACTACAGGGTCAGTAATCAGGTTGCATGAAGCAGTTGATGCTTGAGTTTATTCTGATCATGAGGAAGCACATGCATCTTCAAATGTGCATGGTCAAACAGGCAAAACTCTGCAACCACATCCCAAGGCGGCAGATCGTAATCTTGACTTGGAAAAAGTCATAATTATAGCCTGGAAACGTCTGGCTTGTCAACAAGCCACAGTTTCACATTATTTCCATTTTGGAGCTTAACATTACTCAAAATGTGACTGCATTAATTCACAGTGAAATAAAAATGAAACTTGAAACCTTGAAAGTTGAGCCTCTTGAGTTGCAAACAGTTGTTTTAAAAAGTTACCGCCGCATGATGGTGGGCAGCACACCAACCACATAGTGCACAGAGCTGACACAACAAGAGAGTACTCACATGTAGCCTCGGAATCTGTTCAGGTCATTGTTGGGCTTTTCACATTCAATTACGCTGTTGTACTTTAAGGGGTCAAAATCACAATCCTGCAAGGAGACAACAAATAGCTGATTATTCAGGAAGCGGCTACAATTTCTGACCAAATGAGTCCCAATTAAAATGGAAAATGGCTGGAACCATGTGGTGTTTGGAATTTCTAGTCTACCCTCCTCAATAGAAACAAAATATTACAAACCCAATACACTCAAAACAGCATCACACAAACTACACACAGTTGAATCAACACCACTCTGAAGCAGCTTCAACAAAAACTCAACATTAAAACCTTCATGAATAAAAGGACTAATTGCAGGAGTGTTGTATTAGACTGCATTCAATCTACTGGCAAGTTGACAACTAATGTAGTTTGGCTGAGTAACTGTCAAATAGGGTCTTTTACCCCTCTTAGATGACCTCAGCTGCTTGGTTTTCAGGGGCAGGTGGTGGGTGTGTCAACAGTCTCCTAGCGTATTCAAAAAGTATTCTGACTTTGTTTAAACAAGCAGGCAATAACAATGATATGAAACCAAATCTTCTACTTTTTACATACAAACACGTTCCCATTTTCTTTTCGATAAATTATTGAATGATTAGCTGGTTATCAAAATTACCAGTATTACTACCAGAAGTAGAAAAGTGTCTATGTAACCTGTGTGAGCTCAGTATCATGATGGAACATATGGAAGCAATTAGTAAAGCTACGTTTTGGGAACTGTGGACTTTAACAGAGTCCCAGTTTGTGTGACGTAGAACCAATGATGACAGGATGGCGCCAAAAAGTAAGGGGGTGGGGGGGGGCGTCTCACCAGGTCAAAGAAGCTGCGAACGACCTGCCTCTGCTTGAGGTTGGTCTCTCCGTCCAGCGTGGCGGTCTCGATGTGGCACAGGCGGTCCGGGTCGCTGGAGCTCAACAGCAGAACGTCGGTGGGGAGGATCTCGTTGCAGCGCAGCCTGATGAAGTCTCCCACCTGCACCTCCTTCCAGTACTTCTCCACATAACGTCTCTCCGCTCTGCCAGAACAATGAGAGGGGCAAATGGCTGGTGTAAGCTGCCGGGTCAAAGATGTGGAGCCATTGTTTTCAATAATTAGTGGTTCTATAAAGACAAACTGCAGCTCCACTTCCATAAATCCAGCGGGGACAGCAGGTATGTTACGCGTAAAAGAGGGCAGCCTGTTTATTTGTGCCACCAACTCCCAAATTCCACCTAGCCAGAGATATTCCTCTCAACGTCTTCCTCAATGTGTCCATCAAAACGAGACCAAAATGTAGCTTGGCAGCAGCATAACACTGCATCTAAATTGGATCATACACAGATTTAGAATGTAGGTGTAGGTTGAGACCTTTTCAGAGGGTTAAACAAACATGACTCCACAACTGAGGAGGAACGGTCCCACTTGAATGACACAACATTGTAACTCACCAGGGTTTTCTATTTTTAGCCCACGTCAACAGGCCGATTGTTCTCACCACAAATGAGTTTGTGGTGTTACGTTGGGATACTGCACATGATGTCATGATTCTGAGCACAACTTGCTGCACTCTCAAAACACTCCTCGCAAGACTTTGCCAACGGTGACCTGGGCTCATTTCTCAACAACGTGATATTTCTGGTAGGAAATATGCTAAATAATGCATATCTCCAAGCTATACACAACGGTCACGAAGGGAAAGGAAAGAACACTCTTATTTATTCATAACATCCCCCCCCCCCCGCAATAATGACTCACACCCGACTCAGGGTATATAAAAACATTCCTTTCCTTGAATTTTGTCGCTGAAATGCACGTGGTGTGTGACTTCATCCACGCGCTTCACATTCTAGACCGAACAAAGTGATGGTGAACAAACCTAAATCAAATGACAAACTGAAAACGTATGGTAGTAGCATTTCCTCTTCTCACTACTTTTGCATTGCCTGAAAACAGACCAGCAGCCTGAGGACAAAGACTAGACTTGCCAGAGTTGGAGCACAGAATGGTTAAATAAGTGACCCAGATTTGTGAAGTTCACTATTGCAGAAAATGTAGTCTCAGTGCAAGGTGTGACTTACACAAAGGACAAATACCCCGATCAGCCATAACATGATGACAGCGTGGGCACTCTGAGCGTCGCCACATGCAACAAACTGTGCTGCTCTGTGTGTTCCGACACCTTTCTATCAGAACCTGCATTCACCTTTTCAGCAGTTTGAGCTACAGAAGCTCTTCTGTTGGCAATGTCACTCACATCCCTCCTCTTGCCCAATACATCAACTTGGAGGCCAAAAATGTTCACTTGCTGCCCAATATATCCCCTCCCCACTGACAGCTGCCATGGTAACTAGACAATCAATGTTCTTCACTTCACCTGTCAGTGGTCATAAAGTTATGGCTGATCCGTGCACACTTACGCTGGCTGATCAGTCAACTAGTCCCCTGAGGTGCATCATTAAATACCTTCAAGCACTTTCAAGGTTCCTAAATCTAAAATTTCCAGACTCTCAAATCCTTCACCATCACATCTAAATTGTTACTATAAACGCCAGGAGACAACAACCAAAAACGACGACGGGACGGTTTCATTTCAAACATTAAAAGGTGTTTGGTTTCCATGGGCGATTTGTGCCGAAGATGAAACACCAGATTATGTTGAAAATCAAGCATTTTTCAAGGAGTATATTCAAATTCATGCATATTCCTATCCTTGAAAACATAACAGTTCAAGTTAAGCATTTTCCAAACATTCAAGACTTTGCACGAACCCTGTAAATTACATTGTGCAAACAAAGACCCACAACAAGTGTCTTTTACAGCAGTGTCTTCATCACACTCACATAATATGTTCATTACTTCTATAATTGCTGCTATGGTCATCACTTCATTTACTCATAATGCTGCTACTCACTCACTTACTTATTACCATGGATGTGTACTTTTTGATTTGATTTTATTACGTGTGCTCTTTACCCATGGTATTTTACCTCTTATCTCCACCGTGAGACGATTAAAGGATTTCTGATTAAGACTCCCGAGCAGTGTAGAGCTGCACTGCAGAAACTGTATCTGCAACTATTTATTTAGATAATCGATCCAACAGTGTCATTTTTTTCAAGCAAACGCACCAGATATTCCCTGGCCCCAGCTTCTCAAAATTGAGCATTTTGCTGCTTTTCTTTGCCATATCTGATAAATGCAGAAATAGCAGTAAATTGAATATCTCAAGGTTTTGGGGCTGTTGGTCAAATAACGCAAGCAATCTGAATACATCACCATGGGGCCGAGGAAACCTTTTCTGACATTTCCTATCTAGACAACTAATTGGCAGGTTGCAGTCACAGCCCTAAAGCCCAGTGTAGCAGCAGCTCAAATTAAATAGAGAAGCATCAAGTTCTCTTACACAAAACTCCAGCAAGCCATTTCGATTATCAATTTTTCACATTAAATGCCAAACATTCCATGGTGCCAACATCTCTAATGTGAGGATTGACTGCGTTTCCTCTTCTTACATTATTGAACAGTGAATATCTCTGGACCGTTAATCAGAGAAACAAAAAAAGAAGCTATTTGAAATCATCACATTGGGCTCTGGGACACTGTGCTGGAGACATTTCACTAGTTTCTGACCTTTTATAGGTGAAAGGACCAATGAGTTAATTGCGAAAAACAATCTGCAGTTACCCAGTTCAGTTCCTACTTTTCGGCTGAGCACAACACGTGCTGTCTGGATAAAGGACATTTTTATAGGATAGAGAGATACTGTAGGTTGCCACGAATAATCAGAAAGAACTAAAACACAATTAAAAAAAACATATCCTAAAACTGTTTTTTTAATTTCTTTCCGAAAACACGTAGACCGCCCCGGTGGGTGAAGTTACATTTTATATGCGTGAATCTAATGAGCACATGGCTTGTGTTATCTTTGACTTCACACCTTGTTAAACGCACTGTAACCATAACATACAGAGTGCATCTATGAATACTTGCTGTTGGAAATACCCCCGAGCGTCTTACTGGTGATCTTTGTTTAAAGAGGTCACAGCCTCTGCTAACACTTTAATGTTATAATGAGTGCAATAGTCCTGAAGAGGGAAACATCCCAGCAGCTCCCTGCGCCTTTTGTATTACGATTCTCCAAAGGCTGCAATATACTTTATTATTTTATTGTTTCACCCGTCGCTTTTCTACATTCACATTAAAACCCCACTAGAAAGTGAAACGAGGACTGTTTGTCTGCGTGATGAACATGGATTATTCCTGCAGTCTGTCCGTCAGTGGTTCTTAACTGTGACACGGATCTTGCATTCTTTGTTCATGGACACAAAATGACTACGGCAAATAGAGCAGGGAAAAGATGGCCCACGCACATCACCAATTAATGACCCAGTCCTGGAAGAATTTATCAGCTTGGAGAGGCAACAGCAAGACAACCTGCCATCCAGCGAGCTGGAGTCCAGCTTGCTTCTGGACAGCACCAGCGGATGTTAGCGCTGTGTCAAGCAGATTAAGAGCAAAGTATTTACATTCCAGGCAACTCAACTTAGTAGTGCAACTGACCGATTTCACTGGGTATGACTACACCTTGGTGGCCGCTCCAACATCTGGATGTTTTCTTAGGAGGCCTCCTCATGATAAATGGGAGGATCCGTCATTCACACCATATATATATATATATATATATACTGTGCGAGGACGAGATTCATTAGGTGAAACCCTGTAGGTGCCGCTCACCTGAGAAAGACATTGTTGAAGTGACTTGTGCATTCAACCTTGAGAATAATTAAAGGACGTGGGCCACGTGAGTTCAGTCAAGTCACCTGTTGCCGGGTTGAGAACGGGAATGGGTTTTTTTTTATTGCCACGGCAGAAGAATATTCAATTAGGTTCGACCTTGACAGAGCAACTTGGGTCAGGACGTGGCTCAAACTGTGGAGCCACGGCACACTGAGCCTTTTGACTAGCATGAATTATGCTCTGTACGTGCACAACAGTGCTGCTTTTCATTAGCAAAAAAAATAAATAAAAATCACACTCTGCACACGCAGGCTCGGGGAAATGGTTCGCAGTCGAGAAGAGCTTGGGAGAGACACAGGTTGTCAGGTTGCTAGTGACTCACGCTTAATAATGGCAGCACTAAGCCAAACAGCTGTATTATCAGAACTACGGTTTTCACGCCTCTGTGACAGACGGGTGGGCAGCAAACTGGAGGTTTTGGGTTCCATGCGTGATACATGCGCCTCCTGTGGCAGCCAGGTTTAACTCCCAAGGCCTGAAATGTTCTTCTGTTGCTCCACCTGAAGCTGGGAGGCTGACACCCAGGTCTCTGGCATGAAGGCCAGCTTTCATGACCTGGGCAGGAACGTGCAGTGAGTGTGTCCGGACTGCCAAGTGTTTAGGCCCAACGTACCTGCTGTAGACCAGACAGTCCATGTGATTGATCTCCTTGTCCGACCTGTGTCTCCTGTAGTCCTCCCATAAGTCTTTGATGGCAGTGACGGACAGGATGAAAACGACAGGCGCCAGGGCAAGTTCTGGCTGGAAGGCGTTGACAACTGGGACGAAATTCAGCAAAGCGATGAAAACAAAGTACACGTTGGCAAACCTGTGAAACTGCTCGAAAAGGTTCTTTGGCAGGAACGACAGCACGGTGTACTTGGTCGTCTTAATCTTGTTGTTTGCATAGTGTCGGTTTGGGTTTTCCTCCCCCTTGGCGTGCTCGTACAGTATGTTCGCGTGGACAACCCTGGTTTTGTTCTCCTTGGTTTTCTTCTTTCGTTGCCTTTTGACTTTTGACGCCTTGGCCATCCCGGGGTCGTCGCTCTCGCGCGCCATAGCCAGTCCCCCGCTTCAAACTTTCCCCGACGGTCGAGGCTCTCGCGTCCTCTCATACGACGCGACACGAAGCGCCCGGCTGCGTCCTCATCCTTCCACCCGCGCGGACAATGTTTTGTCGTCAGCCGTCGCCTTAATTCTGTCACGCAGACAGCTCCGCTTCGTCCATGTCGACCCCCTCGCAACTTTCGCGAGTCGCAGCTAAAAACTTTTCGCTTGTTTAAGCTTCTCCTCCTCCTCCTTTTTCTCTCTCTCTCTCTCTCTCTCCCTCCCTCCCACCGCCGGGGAGGATGCTGAGGCAGCAGGGGCCGTCGCAACTTCGGTCTTCCACGCGGCCCGACGACTTGTAGATCATGTGGATCGGCCTCCGCCGGCGGTCGCGCGCTGCTGCCGTGTGTGCAGAGCGGTGGGCGCGCGCAGGCCGAGCACACGCAGGGACGCTCGTCAGCGGGTCAGGGGTCGCGCCGCGCTGGAAACCCGACCCGCAGGCCCCGCCTCCATCCAACCGGGGCTTTGTTGTGTCTCCAAGTGCCACGCGGTGTTATTGGAGTTTACGGTGGCTCGCAGGAAGCGGCCGAACGCCGTCGCGGTGCGTGTGTGTGTGTGTGCGTGTGTGTGTGTGTGTGCGTGTGTGTGTGTGTGTGTGTAGCTTTCGTGCGAGTGAGACCGTCTTATGGGAGAGAGAGAAAGAGAGAGAGAGAGAGAGGGGGGGGGGGAAACAAAAAGTTATACCACTTAGAAATAAAAGTGTATGTTTTTCTCTCTCATGTAGAATTTTAATATCACTGTACTACAACTACAACATACATGAATAATGTTGGATAGATAGATAGATGGATACGTATTAATGCCAAAGAAGACTGCACTGTTACAGCAGCCAAAATCACACATTCATAATCACAAAACAAACAACACCAGGACAGCGAAGGTAATAAGTAGTAAAACCTTAAATAATTAATAGCCCATCTTAACTAAAAAGGGAACTAAAAGTAAAAGCTAGGACCAAACTCTAAATCTAAATATATATGACGTGCGTGGACTACAGCAGATTTTTTCAATAGAATTGTAGAGTTTTATTTATTTATTATACTATAGATTCATTGTATGTAAGTGCTCTTTATTCTACAGCGGCAGTTTCAGATGAGACGGGACAATAATTTGCTTGTGTGCTATCCCGACAAAAAACTACCTGGAGTTTGTGCGTATGTAGGCGGAAACTCAGGCCCCCCAGCTCCACCGTGGATCACTGCTGCACAGACTCTCTGGCTCCGTCCGTATCCGACATACTTTGGCTTCATTTTCTTGTACAGTAGGAGGAGGTAGAGACGCATCGTCCATCTTTATATACAGTCTATGGTGCACACTGTGACAAAATCGTCAGCCATATTCGCTTTCTTTGCTAGCCCACCAGCATGATTTTGGATAACTGAGAGCTAAACACTTATATTTTGCAAAATACAACACTCTTTTGCTGATTATGCAAGCCTCCTGAGCCACAATAATAAATAAACAGCACCTTACATACCCTATTGTACACCACCTTCAACAAAAGAGGAAAACAAGTTAGCCTCTAGAAAGTCAAACATCTAGCTAATTGTTCTATATAGCTACTAGACAAAGACATCCAAAAGAAAAAGAGTGAATACTGGACTTTGGTCAGGTGGCCAGGAACACAACTCCAACATGCTAATGTTGCTCTGTGTCAGATGTGAAAGAAGCCAATTGTTTGGTGACAATGAACCCGGCAGTACCATGTTTTTCTGCCCCCTAGAGGCCAAAAATGGATGAATGCAGCTTTAAGTCACAAAATCCTGCACATGGGAGTTTGTTGCATGGACTTAAAAGGCACCAATTTGAGATAATGACTCAGTCTGTCCTAAAAAAAACAGTCCCCCCCAAAACTCTTGAGTACACTATTGTGGGACAACATTCCAAAAGGAAATGTGAACTCATGAGCCCTGAAGTATTAGTACGTCCAGAGACTGACTGGCCACTTAGCCAGCAGGTTCCCCAGAGGAGATAAATCAAATGCCTATCCCACAGCAGTCTACAGCAATTTGCCACAGAAGCATGCAGCTGTTGGACTAAAAGCTAATGGCTGATTGTACACTGTGGCATCTTGGCATGGAGAACAATTCAATTTCCCCGTGATGAATGACCAGAGCGAGGTGGATCTGAGGCAACAACGGGCCGACTCTGGCCTCAAAAAGCCAGCTCTTGCACTGTGCAAACAATAAGAACAAACTAAATCAGGTTGTGCTTCTCAACTGAAAATAAAATCATCCAATACTTTTGTTCCCGTCTCTAAAAAGGTTTCGTGTATCCAGTATGTTTCAGAAGGTCAAACATCACAAAATCTACTTACACGTAGGCTGTCATTATCTGATGTTACAATAGTGGAAAAAAATGGCTTTAGCTCCAGTTTCCCCAGAAATGTTATTTATGAGCATTTTATTTTCTTTCTTTTCTCTGCACATAACGTAGCAGAATGCCCAGCTGGTTTTTTCATGTTAAATCTGCTTTTGGAAGTGTTGATCCTTTTCATTTTGTCTCTGAGTAAAGCTCATATTCACGTTTCCCCCCCCCCCGTCACCATCCTTGCTGTGATGGAGCCTTGGGTCAGGGATTTCCCATAATTCTGTCAAAAAATACAACGCTATATGCTAAATATTTGATCATTTCCTGCCCGAGTGTGGAAACATTCAACAAATGTAAGTGCTTTTTCACAAAAGTGTTGGTACCGACAGCACGTGGCCTTATTAATGAATATTATTAGCTCTTTTAGTGTCTCCAAGAGATCTGAGATGAAGTGATGAGAGGCTGACACTTCCTGTTTTAATATCAGTTTACTCTCCATCTGTGTTCACAATGACTCCATCATGTCATCCTTCAATGTAACATAAACGCTACATCACCAGGACGCCACCCTTCCAGAGTGAAAGCAAAGCTGAGCGGGAAAAAGCATACATCCAAAAGGTTTACATTTTTCATACCTTTGTGCAAACACAGCTGTCGTATAACACACAAGACTGCAGCTGTTGGAGAACATAGCCTCTAAAACAAACCCATCAATAACAACATCCAACACCAACCTGTGTAAGTTGTGTAAATGTGTTACTTTTACCCAGCGGTGGAAGGAGTACTCAGGTCCTTTACTTAGCCTAAGTACCAATACTCCGTTACATGTAAAATTCTACTCAAAGTCAAATACACAATTATGATCAGCTAAATGCACTGTGACTGACTATCATACACTATATTATTAGAATGTCAACACTGATGTATCAATACCAGCATTTTACTGCTGTAGCTGGTCAAAGTGGAGCTACTTTATATATAGTTCTGTAGTTTAGCCCAGTGGTTCCCAACATGGAGGTCAGGTCTCTCCAAAGGGCCACAAGATAAATCTGAGGGGCTGTGAGACAGTTAATGGGAGAGTAAAGACAACACCACTAAGCTGTGATTTGTAGAGCTACAATGATGAACCAATAAATTGATTAGTCAGTCATTGGCAAAATAATAGTTTCAGTCATTTTTCAAGCAAAAATGCCAAACATTTGACAGTTACACCTGCATGGATGGGATAATTTACATTAAACATTATTATTATTATTACATTATATTCAGTTGATAATCATTGGGTTTTAGACTGTTGCTTGGACTAAACAAGACATTTGGTGAAGTCACCTTGAGCTCTAGAAAATTGAAACAAGCATTTTTTGCTCTTTTCTGATGTTTCTGATGTCTGATGTTTAGACCAAATAATTAATTAATTAATCATCATTAATCATTAATTAGTCAAGTAATATTGGCCTCACAAGTTCAACATTCAACATATGATTATGTCCATATTTCTAATATTCCAGTTCCTTAAATGAAACCCTCTGGGACGTTTTGAGGGGAAATGTCTCTGGTGGAAATGTTAACAGCTCAGAGACATTTAACTCGGACTGTAACCGGACAGTGCTTCTTCTTTAGTGAGGGGTCATTAGCCAAAAAGGTTGGGAACCATTGGTTTTAATATTTAGCATTGCGTTGTATTTTATGTATGTATTTTATTAACGGATATATATAAAATCTTAACTAACTACAGCTGTCAAATAAAGTAGAGAGTAGACTATTTCCCTGTGAAATGTAGGGGAGTTGAAGTACAAAGTTGAATAAAATGGAAATACTTGAGTACTTTACCTTACCTGTACCAAGTGGTACTGTACTGTAGCCTTTTTTCAAACTGTCCTCAGGTGGTAGGTCAAATATAGGAAAATAAATTTCCCTCACGAATAAAGAAAAACCCTCACAAGACTGTATAAGAGAAGGCGTTAAACACACTGTGCAGATGGGAGGTGAACAGATACAGCTGCAGTTCATCTCGTCTCCCAGACAGCAAACAACCTGCCAGAAGAGGGCATGATACTCCAATCAGTACACACTCGGTGCTTCACTACTCCCAGTGCAATGTTTAAACTACAGTGTGCATATACACATACACGCTTGCACACATGCATAGGTGTGTGTGTGAGTGGGTGCAGAGAAGTGAGCCAACTGTAGGTGTTATATCTCCTGTCATTGTTCTCTCTTTATTTGTGTTGTTCGCTCCCAAATCGTATTATCGCAACCCTCAATAAATCTAATGACTGGAGTGAGAATGCAAACTGAAGAGGGGAATATGAAGATTATTCTGATCACACTAAGTCACGGAAACACAATATATATTTCTTCACCCATGGAACATTTGGCCATGACAAATGAAGAGGGTTTGGACATGAATTATTTGACTGGGAGGCCTTATGAAATCAGACAATGCTGTCCATACTGAGAATAGCATACTCTTGTTGCCTGGATACAGTGCCATGTTTGGCACCTCAGTTTGTCTGAAGTGATCTGTAGGTGTTAAGAAACCACGAGGAAGCCATAAATGTACATGAAAAGACAGATATTAGTCCCAACTTCTTGTCCGATATATAAAAACAGGCCGACTTTTTGCTCTTTGTCTGGCTGCTGTCCTGTTTGCTTCTGGGGTGTGAGAATGTTGTGACACTCTGAAGAGGTTACAGAACAAACTAGATCCTGAATCAGTTCATCCGATGTTCCCTAGAAACTGAAGCAAATATGCAAAGAAATCGCCAAAGTTAGCGGAAGGTCCTTTATATTCAGCGCTATGTCATTTCCATGTCAGCGTCTAAAAATATGACCAGCTAAACAAAATAGGTCAAGTTAGATAGATGAGGACAGACGCATGGGTGAGAAGATATGAATTAGAATCCGTTCACGGGATGGATATTACCTTCATAAAGATAAGCAATAACTGCCAAGCCCGCTGCTTTCCAGGTGAGCCAGGAGGAAACCTGCTGATTCTGGTGATGCTGCAGATCAATCTGTTGGAATGATGTACAGTGGCTCGAGGCCGCTGTGACAAAAGTAACCAGTTACTGCAGATGGCATCCATAACCCAGGACAAATAACAAACCGCAGACGGGATGATTAAAATTCCTCACGTGTTTTAACTTCCTTATGCAGTGTCTAAGGACTCTGGTTCAGTCACGTCCACAACGATGGCCAGTGAATGTGATAGTGATGTAACGATGCAACGATCTGTATGTGCAAATCCATGCTGGCTAATACATTATGTGATTTCTGTTCAAACATTCTCACACCTTCCTCTCACACGACGCTACGCACGTTATAATTGCAGTAAAAGTTGCCAGAGAGCTTTATGTCGACACTAAGTGCAACACGTAGTGTTCTCAGGCTGTTCTGTTCTCGAGGAATTTTCGATTTTGTCCAACACCAAAGTGATCAATTAAAAAAAGATGCACATTCCCGACTATTCATTATGTCTTTAGTCATTCAGGAAGATATATAGGTGATATAGGTGTCTTAACCATCATGAGAAAAAGAGAGAGAACGCTGCACGCTCATGACTCCGATGCATTTATTTCAACTCATAAAGATCGGCCAGTCTGAAACTGAAAACATGTCCACGTAATCAAGAATTCAACACGCACAAAACAGAAAAATACAAGACAGAAGTCAAAACAGACAAACGTCTTACATTCAAATTAGAGAAATAATCCACAAAATGCAAATCTACAGTATATCAACACATATAATTCAGTTTAATTCAATGAGACGATTCCCACAAAGCTAATAGAGATGTAGATAATTTAGGCCTATCAACATTCAGTTATGCAGCTGTTATTGGTGCATTTGTTCATGCTTTTTTCACGAATCACAGCTCGTCACATGTAAGTGGTAACACATGAGAGCTTTTAAAGCAAAACTAAGAAAGGTTTCACTCACTCTAATCATTCTTGCAAGTGATTATAAACTTAAACTGTCTGAGAGAAATATGAGGGAAACAGTGAGTAGAGGAACAGCTTCATATTTCAGACAGCAGAGAGACAACCCACTGTTGGCAGCCTTAACACTTAAAACAAGCTCCACTAGCACTAATTTTTATATGGGACGAAAAGTTAACCATGTTATCACTTTTGATAAAGCTTTTCCACTCTGCTTAACACAGGTGAATGCGTCAAAGTCGAGGCTCAAAGAACGATGCTAAAATGTGTCTAAACTGTCATCAAACATTATGAAATCAATTACATTATGTAGAGCAAGCTTAACACAATGCCAAGAGTGTGAACACAGCTCTTACTGGGGGTATATGAGAACATAGTAGAACTTGACACTGGCCTTTTCCAAATCCTCAACACATGTAGGGAGGACAAGCAAGCTTTCCTGACCTTTTGCTATCTGAGAAAATACAAAAAGAAGAAAGCAGGCTATGGAGAACCTCAAACTAGAGCATTCAACTAGGCCCTCTGCACCTTTGGCACCCACCCACACCTTCTCGGGATGCTGTCATCACAAACACCTACTCCTACTGTGTCCCCAAATTGCTCTGGGAAACAGGAGACGCTTGTTTGGTAATTAGTGTTGGAATGATCACAAATAAAGACTTGCACAAGGCATTACCAGTACACCCTCAGGGACTGGCGGAAAAGCCTGATTAACAGCATGACATTAACTTTAATAAAGTCAAAGATGTCTTCTGGGTTCTTCTGGGTGTTAAGGCTGTAGTAGCGTGCTTTTATTACCAAATGTAAAGTGCAGCAACATTAAGTGAAAGCTTGTGTACAAAAAATGCGGGGTCTGATTGGTGTTTAATGAGAAAGCTCATTGAATGAACATTTCTCTTGAGAATTCATGCTGTGGATACTGGTCTGCTTAATTAAAGAGACATGTTGCCATTTTGATGTAGATGAGTTTAAAATGAGCATCTCCCTTAGCTGCGACTGAGCGTCCTAATGTGAAAATTCTGCACCTCGGAGAATGTGGACTGAACTGGCACAAACAGCGAAGTAGAGCTGGGAACTACAGAAGCAATTTGTTACAATAAAATGGAGGAGAGACAAGCTGAGATGTGTGTGAACATGTTAAAGAAAGTTTAATGACTGCCAAGGCAGACAAAGTCTAGATTGAGGAAATAAACATGGCAAACTGTTACAATGCCGATTCTTGTTACTAAAACAGCTGATGGTAATGAGCTAACAGTTGCCCATGCAAGGTTTGTGCATAGTTCCTTTTTAGCCATGCCAGCGGCAAAAAAGTATCGTCCAACTGAGGAAAAAAGGTACCTTTTTTGTCTCAGCATGAAAACAATGTTCCCCTCATTCCACCCAAACACATGAGATATCATTGGAAATCTCAGGATGTCCTCTATTACTTAGTAGGGTAGCTGCTCAAATGAGTAGCTGCTCAAAAAGTAGTAGCTCAGTAGCTGCTCAAAAAGATATAGGCCAAAAACCAATGTCCACTACAGAGGACTAAATGAATAGGCTGGGTCTCAGGAGGATGTCATGGTCCTCAGAGGATGAAGCCTACTAAGCTTTCTCTAGTGCCACCAGCAGGTTGACATTTTTAGCTTTTAGTGACATATCAACAACTATTGGGTGCATTGCCATGAAATAAAAACATTAATTGTTCCCAGAGGATGAACCCTAGTGACTTTAATGACCCCTTGACTTTTCTATAGTGCTACTAGCTGGTAAAAGTTTCCACTTATCATGTGAAATATCTCAACATCTGCTGGATGAGGCTTATATTTTAGTTTGTTAGTGAAATATCTTTACAATTATTGGATGGCTTGCCATTCATGTTCCCCACAGGATGAATTGTAATAACTTTAATTCCCTAACTTATGATCTGATCACCTTTTTCCTTTCTGCAATGGTTTATGACTAAATAGCTGCAGATCTAATGCCATTTCCATCACTCAGCTGTGTGTTGTAACTAGTAATAATTAACAATGTTACTTAACACCCTAAGCTAAGACATTGAACATGGTAAACATACTTTCTAAACATCAGCATGTTCGCATTGATGTTCTCAAAGCTGTGATGTGAAGTACAGCCTCACTGTCTTGTTTTCACAAAAACCTATACTGGTTAATTATTCACAGTGCCTCTGTTTTGTTATTACTGTTGATCCATAGAACTCGGAAAAAAAACACCAGATCTGGTTATGAAAGTATTTAGGCTACTGCCTCTTGAATGAATAATGCATTCAGAAGTTCAATCTGCAGTGGCCCAAATAAATCAAAGTAATTAACTCAATAACTGATTTGATGAATTTTCCCGCAAAATGGAGACATTTCTGCAAAATCTGCAGAAATGTGAAGCTGGTCGATCTCGGGGAAATCACACAGAGAGAGAGCTTGCATTAACAATGGGCACATTGTGCCAGAGGGTAAAGCACTTCTAATTATGAGACACTGGAATCTACAGTCGCAAGATGACCCTTTAATCAGTGATTGAATGGTGGATAAATGCCAGTCAGATGTGAAAATTAAAGCAGATAATGATCATTCTTAAATGTGATTTTCCTGAAATGAGCCTCATCTTCTAATTATTACTGTAAGATGTACACAGCCCTGAGTTAATGATTATTTGTTTTGCTTACAGAAATAAAGTTTGACAATGAGACTGATCACACTTTACAGCTACTGATGGCTTGTTTAATGATGTTAATACCTATTTTGTATGATGACCATCCCGTTAAGACATAAAGGTATATTATTGACTGACCACTCACATCCATATGGTGTGACCTCACAATGTTCCCATAACGTCCAATAAAAACCCCTTCTGTGTATGAACAGGACCAAGCGTCTACAGCCACAATTGCAGCTCCAAGAGCTAAATGTTAACATGCTGGTCTTTAACAGTTATATCACCATCTGAATGCCATTAGTTTTGAAAACATTTAATCATATTCCAAAGTATTGACATTTTTAAATTTTTGACCTGATGATGGTCCTAGATGTGAAAGGGTCACCAAAATTATTACAATTCCCAACAGTTGTTGGGATCTTTCAGTTTGAACTGAAGTGGTGGACTGACAGACCGACATGGCCATGCCCGAGCCACGCCATTAGTGTGGCTATAAACAGCATAGACCTCCCATACTACATGTACAGTAATGCATAAACTTGGCAGTGTGATGAATTGAAACGTTACTCTAATGTATATTGCGGTTTTCAAATAAAAGTAGCAGGAGCACTTTTGAATCCCATGACATTGTTGAATGACTTGAATCAATATTTAATTCCAAATTAACAGCAGTTTGTTCTTGGGCAGGTATTGATCCCATAGACCTGAGGAAGAGTTCCTGCACACAAATCATTAAAAAATATTTTGCTTTTGCTGTTCTGCTGACCCATTGGGACAGAGTAATGGGGACATGTTTGACAGTGCAGTGGCTTTCCAGACTGAGGCAAAACAGAGAGAAGGATTATATTTGCATCCTTACAAGGTTGACCCTAAAGGCTGCAAAAATGGCCACCCTTCATCACCAATGCTGAAGTGACAAATTGTCACCAATAATGTTCCCCACAATCAGTCATCCATTGATCTGATAATGAGGTGTGTGAGTTTCACCTGCTGGCTGTAAAGTGGGATTAAAAATTTGAATTAATTTCATTACTCATATTCTTACAGGTCTTGTATAGTTACAAAATTTTTACAGTAAGTAGCCAATGGTTCAATGGTTTCAAGTGAAATGTCCCTTATTGTGGCATATAATGCAGACCAAAGTACGGCTGGATGATTACTTATCTCTCGGGTAATCAGTCTTATTGGCTTTAATGCCACTCTTACTTAATGACACTTTATATGCCATTATGGTTAATCTAACATGAAATTGCAGAATGTCACTATTTGTCATACAGATGATGGAAGCTTTCCATTTTGAATGTCAATGTAATGAGTGGAAAATCCATGCTTCTGTTCGGGGCTACCATCTGTGAGAGGCCAATGAGGCCATAAATCATTGCCCTCGCGCACAGCATTAACACATACGTCGCCATACTATCGCAAAACACTATAAAATCTTACACGCAGAGCTAACCAGGCAGAAGTTGCTGTCAAAATCTCTGTCTCTGCTGAAGAGACAGTCTGATGGAGCTTTGTTGGCCCCTATAAACACATTCATGGCAATTTGTGAGAGTCACTGTGTGCGTACCTGGGTTGTGTCTGGGCTAGCAGCTCTGCAACAAGAGCGTGTGTGTCCGTGGGGGAGTGTCAGTACATAGCCATGCAGTTTAACATGATTAATGGTGCTGTTCGTCAACCCAATCCAAGCGGACACATACAAGCTAGTTCTGAGCAGCTTGTGGCCGAGCAGGATTACGCTTTTTAAGCATTTGGTTTCAGCTCACTTGAATAGCTAACGATACAAATGTGAAAAAACCAAGCGGCCTTAAAAACCTCAAACCTCAACTGCAGCTGTCAAGGTTGCCTGGCGACAGGAGCAGCGCTTCATGACACCGGTGATGCAAGAAGGAAATCGTCCATAGATTAGGCCGTCTCATTTTACAATACTCAGGTTGGATTTGAGGTAGACAATGGAGGATACTGTAGTCTGTGGCCACATTACCACTGGTGCGACCAAAATAATTTTAAATATGGCTGTAACATGCTACAAATGGCAGTCACTCTCTAGCCTTGATGCTGGTACAGCCAACATTTTAACTACAGTGTTTTTTTCTAATTCTGGAATTACTGTGAAGACGGCTTTGTAGTTGAAACGTTGGCATTACTAGTACATCGTTGTGTCCTGTGTGTTTTCTGTCAACACACCTTCATCACAGGTGGTCGACTGCCCATCTGTTGTTCCTGTACTGTAGCAACCGCAGCATCATTGAACGCTTCTGATAGGAGAGTTCATCATGAAAGTACATTAACATAAACATTCAACTATTAAAACATATGGAAAAGATACATTAGTAGCTATAAGCTGAAATGGTTACCCGCATACAATGGGCTACAGGCTAAAAGCTAACTCATGGGATGTATCTCCGGTTTACCACAAGAAACCAAATCATGATGTAGCATGTTTTTTGTGTGTCTTATCTAACTTTTGCAACAGGTATTATTAAACAGTTATCTTGTGAAGAGTATGAAACATAACCACGCCTCTAAATGTTTGTTCATGCTGGCTATTGTGACATCTTCTATCGCTGAAGTGTTATGAAGCTTGAACCCTGGTACAGAATAAAGAGACAAATATGAGTGTGGGTACCTTTTAACGCATCCTTGATCTGAGGTGAGAGCACCATACAATTCTCGTGGACACAGGTGCATGCAGGTCCATGCTAACTAATATCAGCACCATTTAAACATTTCAACACCTGTCACTGAATAACATCCATTTATAGTTGAGACTCCTAAAAAGTGTGAACTGGACATTGCTCCAATCAGATACCTGTGAGCAGTGTGAAAAGAGTTGTGAGTCAAAGTACAAAAGGCAACCATTTATCCAGAATACTGGTGTATTGTAGTAGTGTACTGAAGCCAACATAATGCAGTAAAAATATAATGAAACTCATTTTACAGGACATTTATTGGCATAAAGTAATTTATTAATGTCTCATTTATGAGCCAAAGGGCATATCCTGTATTAATCTTCTACTTTCCCCTCTCCCCGCTCTCCTCGCCTCACTTTTACGAAGTTACTTCCAGTTAGGTGAGGCGAGGAAGTACTGGAAGAGACAATTTTTTTAGAATTTGACATACTTGGCAGAATAACGAACTCTGGCTCACTTATTGTAGTCTATTCTCTGTGCTGTGTTGTGTCATGTTATGTGGAGAGCCTGCACAAACCAATGCATGGCTCGATGAGTAAGGACATTAAGGGCAAAGTGTCACACGGAGGATAGTCCTGACCCTCAGGGTGCCTAGTAATCCTTATTACTCAGCGCACACCAGGAGCCGAGCTTACATGCATTGTTCGGCTGCACAAGCACACAAATAATAGCATGAAAAAAGGTTTTATCTTCGATAATTCTTTTAAATCCACACATAATAATAATAGGTGTGCCAGTGTGGCTGATGTGTGAAGGCAGTCATACAGACACCAGTGACACTCTCCTCCACTGAGGGACATGGACGCTGGGGTTTTGCCTGAGGGGAGTCATAGAGCAAGTGAAGCAGAATAAGAAAAAGCGGAAAAACAGCAACCATAAGAGACTTGCGCCTCACACCTTTAACATCAAGCCTTGAGCTCTGCTGTTTGTGCCACCTCAGAGGGAACATTGTGCTACACAGTAACCTCTGTAAAGGCTGGGTCACATCTCAGAGGAGAGGAAAAGAGAGAAGAAAGCTCTGCCAGTTGCTGACCTCTCTGCTTACAGTAAGTCGTCTTAACCAACTTGTAATTTCATTAAAGGGTTTCTGTTTTCAAGTCCAGCTGATCAGGCACTTTTAGAGAAGAGGAGCAAGACCTGTGTAAGTACTGGGAGACTTGATTTGGGGTGACTCTACGGCAGTATTTCCAAACCTTTTTGGCTCGTGACCTCCTAAAACAAAGCTGTCACAGGTTGCATGCGTATCTGTACGAGCCATGAACAGTTCAATGAGTAATTTTTCCTGCTCAGATATTTTTTTATCAGGATAAAGAGATAAAATGACCCAGTAATTTACAAGAACAAACTTGCTTTTCTGCTTTCCTGTCCCAAAATCACTGCTAGACACAGTCTATGCCTAAAAGGTTGCACCCTAAATAGGCATTGCTTTGTTGTCAAAAGATTGAGAATCACTTAATTATTGTAGTATAAGGTTACAATGGAAGCCCCACTATTTATTAAACCTGCATTAACTGATTTTTTGGCCACGTTGGGAGGTGGAAACAAGCTAAAAACACAACACTGACATATTTTCACCCTTTAGAGGAAGAGTGTTTTTGTGTGACCGTGGTATAGAGCCAGGCTAGATATTTTCCCCTGATTCCAGGGTTTATGCTAAGCTAAGCTAGCTGGCTGATGTCCATAGCTTCATACTTAGCGTGCAAAATATTGATTATAGCAGCTTTAAACAGTTTCTTTTATACTTTATCTCTCAGCTATCACACAGTCGATATGACTGCCATTGTTGAACTTGCTTAAGAAAAACACTTCATTACTGTACGATTATAGCAGGTAACAGCTTAGTAAAATGTTTTAGCACACAGCTAATAACGGAAAGATAATGATCCAAAGATCTACATTCTCTTGTATTGCTCTACATGCAAGTATCAACCTTGATTATTCACACGGCAGTTCTCTTTTTAGATATCTGAAATCTGAGGCCGAGCAGTGCTGCAGGAGAAGTGTTTTCCTGCAGTATCAATGTGGGCCCAGAGGAATCAGGTGAACACACCATATGTACAGTTATTTCATTAATTTAAAGGGTTTCTGGGCGTCCTGCCAGCTCAGATGAAGTATGCCAAGGTAATGGAGCATCATAGAGCTAATGTTATTTAGAGGTATTTCAATGATCTACAGTATGCTTCATTACATGCAGGGTTAAGGGTGAGTGTTGTACAGGGATGACTTTGCTGACACTTGCAGGGTGGTTGCAGGGGTTTAAAAGACAAATGATTTTTTTCTTCACAAAAATAGTGTTTCCTCACAAACAATTCTTTCAATACACTTATTTGTAAAGTGGAGGCAGCATTAAAGCCGTGGTGTTTAACCATTTTGTTAATGTAATATTTGATGTTTTGTCATATTGAGGCATCGCACCTTGAACACACTCTTTCACACTCCCCAATGGTACTAAGCAAAGACTCACACAGCAGTGCACGCTGCTAGCACTGTGCTGATTTTCACTGCTGTTGTATTATTTGTTACTTATTAGATTAATGTGAAATTTGCTTTAATCAAATTCTCTACACATAGTGGTTTTACGTATCAGGTATGTTGAATCTTTGTGATGCTCAGTTGACCTGACTTCTGATTCATTCATATACATAAATCCCAACACAACCAAGAGGTGCAGGCAAGGGTATTATGTTCTTAATGAATTCACCTCAAATGAGTCTAGTGTTGTCTGTCTGTCTGGTCTATGGTGAATGTTGTACTGGTTCTGGTGGTGAACATTAAGCGGTTAGAGACCATAGATATTTTATATATTAGAGACAAACCACCCTCCGGCTAGCATCCCCAAGAGGCTTCATTACACCCAACATTGTGTAAGACATGTTTGGACTATGTTGCTAGCCGTACTGATACTTTCACAGTCAGTCACTTTTGATAAGTTGTGTTTGAGGTAGTTTTTCCTCAAAAACACTCCAGAATGGCTTGATGAAGTGATTAGCACAATTGCTAACTAACAGTATAGTGGGAGCACAGTAGTTGTGCACTGTAACGCCACGCGTAGCTTCATTTTAGGGCACATTTAATTTGTTATGAAACGCGGTGACAAATTACATAAAGGTGATGTATTTGTTACAGAGAGGTGCAGCTGTATGACCCTGACGTGATTTGAACACGCAGCCTTCTGATCTGGAGTCAGACGCGCTACCATTGCGCCACAGAGTCTTCTGTAATGCGTACAAATCCATAAATCAACTGGGTGAACTTGGTTGGTCAAGTAATTTCTTGTCTAGTAATAATGATAAAAAAGTACCTTTATATGTTACTGAGCATAAAGGGATATTAAATGTATAGAAGCATCTGTGGTGACTTTTCAAGCCAATCCCTCAATGATCTGACAGTCAACACACTAACTGCCTTAGCCCAACAAAGCCCTAGATGCTCTTTTTCCCCCCAGAAGATAATCCCTCATCTGGTGCCGCAATAGTGGTGGAGAGCACTGTAAGACATGGCAGTTCACAAACCTTGTGTTCAGCTGGTCTGCCACAACAGGTTCCAGCTGCACAGCTTGCAGCTTGCTTTGTCCAGAGCACATCAAAATGCAGATCAAGGTCTGTAATGCATCACTGTACTGCAGTAATGGATTACAAAGCAGCATTTGCTTGTGAAATGAACGCCAAGGGAAGGCAGGAAAACCCAGTACCAAGGGGGCTAGGATATGTTACGTCCAGTAGTGTTTTTAGAGCTCGGTGGACAAGCATCCAGCTGCTGCTGGAGTTACAACAGTTTGACCTTGGAGCGGTTTG
This sequence comes from Gadopsis marmoratus, assembly GCA_036023855.1. NCBI lineage: Eukaryota > Metazoa > Chordata > Actinopteri > Centrarchiformes > Percichthyidae > Gadopsis > Gadopsis marmoratus. Next base: position 25,506 of record JAVQJF010015937.1, on the reverse strand, counting down.
ACCTGAGCCAGATGACAGAGAGAAAATCTTGATCAAAATAGGCCTGCAAAGCATTTTCTATATGTCACAGAGCATGGAAAGGATGGTCGTTAAATTCACGTGACGCAAAGCAATGTGCATAGTCAAATTTTAGTTCGAAATCAAAAGAAGCCACTTTGAAGACGCACCCTTCTGATCTGGACTCAGACATGGCGGTTCTTCTCATGCTGAAGTGGCAAATGGATACATAATACCTGTATGGTATAATCAGGGAGCTCAGCTTTGTACACCACAAGCAAAGCAAAGGATATTAGAGCTGAATCCTGTAATCATGTCTTGCAGTGAGGCAGGTAAAGGCAACACAGATGGATGGATGTAGTTTATTGATCCCATGAGGGAAATTATTTACATGATAAAATAGCACAACAAAAACTACAAAACATAACAAAAACAATGGAACTTCCGGAGCTGCTGCAACAGGCTGCCACTGTCCTAACGCCATCTTGACCCTACAAAAATAAGTAAATGTACATTTCTCAAAACATAGCAATACATTAAAGATATCGATTTATTCAGGTCTGTTTACTGATTATTTACTACTTTTATTTATTCATTTGAGAATGTATTTATTTGTTTATTCCTTTGTGTTTTCAGTAAAAAAAATTAAAATTGTATGTAATAAAACATTATTTATTTCAGAATTAATTTATGTATTTAGCCTACGTATTTATTTTTTGATGAGCGAGTAATAATTGGGAGAGAGACAGAGAGGAAGAAAGACGCAGTGACAGAAGTGCCCTCCATGTTTATTATCTCTGCTGAGAACAGCATAAAGTGCATTTTCCATGGCTTGTTGTCTGAGGCGCACACTCAATTCAGTTTTATTTATATTGCACCATATCATAACAAAGTTATCTAAGCACTTGTTCATGCAGAGCAGGTCTAGACCGACTCTATAAGAGCTCAGACTCAGACCTCTCTCTCCTAAAACAAAACAAAAAAGCTTTGAATGTTTCAGCTGCTCCTATAAAAGCAGAGGTCACAATTCTATCATTCAGAGGCAGACAGTCAATCTACTTAAATGGTAGTTTGTGCATATGCCACTTGTACCAAGAGTCAACACTTTTTAATGTTTACAAAATGTTAATACACAGATGTTAATTTGGATTCAAAGCTGTTTAATGGCTTCACATTATTCATGCTGGGCTTGAACAACAAATAATTTAAGATCTTTTGTGTGAAATGATGTGAAATTTACTTTAAAGTTATAAATGCACAGCTATTTTGACTTAATCTGGCTTTATTTAGTCCAATCATGTCATGCTGACTAATGATTCTCTCCTCTGTACTGTCCATTCAGCTTCTCTGCTTCGGCCAGGACGAGTCCTTCAGCTGCTGGTGACCAACCTGAGGAACCGTCCTCTGAGCAGCACAAGCGTCGACTCCATGAGGGAGTCCAGCCTGAGCCTGTACCACAACCTCATCGCGCTGTTTATCTTAGGAGATCAAGGAGAGAGGAGATCGAGGAGAGGAGACAGCATGCATTGTGAAATCTTATTTAAAAAGGTAAATACACACCTTTTGAGGTTTTCCAAATTCCTACTTTGAATCCTCAATAGCTCTTCTGTGTGCCTCGTTGCTGAAGTTATTAACTGTTATTCCTCATATTCGTCTTTTAGAGAGAGAAGGAGCTGAGACGAGAGGAGACTACATGCACTGTGATCCATCTAATGAAAAAAGATAAATATTTATTTATTCTAACATATCAGATTTTTATACAGTGAAGTCATTCTTCTTGTTGCTGAAATTGGCGATTGGCTGTGGTCTCCTCTTGTCTGTGATTTATCTTTCAGAGAGAGGAAAGGAGGAAGAAACACAGTCCAGACGAGATAAGCTGTTCCGTTATTTTATACTGATCAATAGTTCTGTTTACCACAGTTGAAGTTATTAACTGTAACTCCCCCTTGTCTGTTATTTGTCTTTTAGAGAGGAGAGGAAATAACGTGAGGATTTAAGAAAAAGAACAGATAAGGCAAGATGAGAAAGGAGACATCATGCACCGTGAAGCCTCTCATTTCAAAAAGTATTTATTTATTCTGATATACTATTTTATGCCTTTGCTGAAGTTAACTGTTTTCTGTATTATGGACCTGTGTATCATCACACACAGCAACTCCAGCTGGACTCCAGGTGTCCACAAAGTTTGCAAAGTGTCACAGCTACATCAGCTTTTACATGTTTTACATTGCATGTTATGTCCTCAAAGAGATCTTTAAACCCCTTTGGATCAATTTAATTTATTTTGTTGTGCTTTTGATAACGACGTTTTAAAACTCATGAAAATACCTAAAGATTCTGCCATATCTCGTCATTATAGGCACACGATGAGCATCCTATTTCATATTTGTGTTCCACTCAGTGGACAAGTTACAGTGTGTTTGCACTGAAACCCTAAAAGTGTTTCATTGGAGGACTTTAATGTCTCCTCCATAAAGCAAATAAGTGTATTCCCCAAAATGTCAAACTATCTGGTTACGTCTCAGTACCACGTGATTCAGTTCAAGTTCAGTTCAAGGTTTGATTACCATACATTTTCTTGCAGTACAACCAAATTCATATTATCATAGTAATATTCATCATGCTGGATTTATCACATAACAGTATATATATGAATACTAACAATATGCATACTGTACAAGCTGAGTTTCCAACAAGACTTGCCTGAGGGGTGTGTGTTTGGCATCAACAACAGCAGCTTGTTTTCCCCAAACTATAGCTAACATCTTGATGTGATTTTGCATGCTAGTTGTATTTTAAGTCATGCTGAATGCTCTGTGGATGCCATGAATCTAGCTTTAAATAAGACAATGCAATATCAGATTATAGGAAACAAGTCAGTGGGACATATTTAACTTATGAACCGGTGATTGCAGCCTTATAATCCGGATCTAGTAATTGAAAGGGCGTCCAGGTTAAAACCTCAGTGTGCACTTTTATTTGTCTGTCTCGCGTGTGCTCAATAGCATTACCACAGTAATGTGCCATAAAACATTTCAGTGCAGGGGAACTTGTCCGGCAACATTCTAAGTCTGTTTATTTTATAAATGTATAAAACACCTGCACTTTGTGCAAAATGCCTTCGAAAAGGTACACTACTCCCTCCGACACAGTAAGACACCTCAACATGGTCCTCTCTCTAACACAGACACAACAACACTAACATTACATTAGACATGTTGAACCGCTTGTTAAGCCCCAGTCAGTGGTCGTCTCAGCTTCTTGTTCGCCCTGAGGCGCTGTGTCTTTGGACCCCAGTGCACCTGCTTGCATGTCTAGTTTTAGCAAATATTAGAAACCCTAGACACATAAACAGAAAGTGCATGCATGGTTGGCTACCACTAGAGGTAAGAGACAGAACATGTTCCATTGTAATACGAGTGAAGTGAACTTTTAAGGCGAGCACTGTGCAGTATTACAGGTTACATACCGAATGCTTTGTCTGCCTCGATTGATTGGATTTTTCAGGAAGTTATTTGCGAAGTAAAATACAGCGCGTCCGTCTCATTGTCGGCTGTTTCTTTGCAACACAAGACATGTTAGTTGTATGACAATGGTTGAAGCAGCTCTTACTGAACTTGTTCAGCTGCGTTTGTTCTCAGTTTTCAGGCTGCCTCTTATTTTGAAACACTTGGCTAATCACATTCATTTTGCCTCCTGCCAATATCAGCCCCTCCCCCCCCACACACACATGCACAAATGTCTAAGCAGAACAGAGTCAACGACCTGGGCATTACTGCTGATTGCAATAATGACTGTATCATTAAAAGTTGGAGAGAGACTAAGACGATAGGAAGGATGCATTGAAAAGCTGAGTCGTAGTGCTTGCCAAAGACTGCTGACAGTGCACAGTCAAGTCCGAAAGGGTTCCACTCTGAGATATCTAATCAATTGTAAAGAATAAAAGGGCGAAAATGTGCCACAGTAGCAGTGGGTTGGAGGATTGCTGGGCCTTCTATAAAGATTATCTCCTCATGCTTCCACATGAAACTGAACAATGGTATATTGTGAAAGAACACCACCACGTCCTGCTAATCTGTTACAAACCAATTTAAATTCTACATTGAATGATTATAGCTCATGTTTCCTCATCACTGAATTGTGTGTGAAATTCATTAAAAACATCTGCAATCATAGTCCAGGTCCAATGCTGGTTACTGATCTTGAACTAATGGTGAGTTTTCTGGAGCGCACCAGCTGCTTACTAAGCTCTTTTCAGCTCCACGCTTGAAACTGATGGGAAACTGAAAACCGCAAACTTTCAATTTTTCATTTTTATTTATTTTTTGCTCTGGCTGCTCACAAACAGTAGCCATGCACAAAAACAACAACAACAACAACAACAACAACAAAACAAGCACTTTTGCTGCATTGCACAGTCGCATTTCAATTCCACACCGTTTCCCATAATGAACATGTTTTTCATGGTGTGCTGATATAAGGAGGGAAATCCAGTGAGTCTGAATCTCAAATTAATAATAGCAAAAAATATCTAAGCAAAACGAGAGAATAAAGCAATGCTAGTGGCACTGTTATGCTATATTTAGGGAAAGTGGTGCAGGAAATGCTAATTCCAGCATGCTAACATGCTCACATACTTAATAAACAAACATACATTCTACATACAGCAGATATAATGTTTGCCATGTTCGCCATCTCAGTTTAACATGTTAGCATGCTAATATAGGCTAATTAGCACTAGACACAAAATACAGCTGAGACTGTCATTGTCAAGTATTTGGTCATAAAACATAATATTGGACACATTTGAAATTTTCACCCGAGGCTTGTTTGTGATTACAAGTTAAAGGATCACGAAAGTTATTAGAATTCATCCTGCGGGGAAAGTTAATGTCTGTACCACGTTTCATGGCAATACATATAATAGCTGTTGAGACGTTTCAGTCAAAACCACAAATGTCAACCTCATGGTGGCACTAGAGAAAAGGACAGAGGATTACTGAAGTCAATAAAATTTGTCTTCTGGGGACCATGAATGTCAGTCCGTCCAATATTGTTTAGAATAGATATTTCAGTCTGGACCAAAGTTATTTTTAAGATTTTAAGAAGAAGCATTTTAAGAGCAGGAAACTGTGTGTGTGTGTGTGTGTGTGTACAACTGATAATTATAAAGCAATTAACATATTCATCCCAGTAACAAGAGATACTAAATTGTACGTTCTGTGGGTGACTCATTTGGACTCTGAGACTTGAACCTTTGTGATTCGTTGTGATGTTTCAGCTGCTTTGATTCGATCAGATACAGCTGAGACTTTGACCTCTTCACTGAGGAGATTCTGGGTCCAGGTTTCTCTCAAATGAGACACTCCACCTAAAGGACCATAATGCCCAGAACATATGCATGTTAATATTCATATTAAACCATTTCACAGACTCAAAGTGTACAGCTTCACAAAGAGGATGTAGGCGGTGGGTTCATAAAACAGAAGCAGATCAGAAATGGCAGTTTGCAGGCAGAGAATCAGGTAGAAGATGTTAGCTGCAGTTATAGATTCACCTCGGTGGTATTGAAGTATTCATGTACACAGACACACAGTCTGTAGATTACGACTGAAGTGAGGGTTACAAATTGTTTGAGTTCATGGGTGGTTTTTCAGAAAAAACACATACTGAGAGATACTTTTTTCTTATCCAGCCACCGCAAAGGGGCTGATAGTCACAAAATAAAATGTTTGCAGTATATCAATGAATACATGACACATTTATTAGAAGAAAATTCAATCTAAGCCATTTCAGCTCTCTATGCATCTATAACCAGTGGACTATATATCTTGGTGTGCGAATGCGGCAGAAGCATCTGGACACACTGCAGCCCAGCTGGTGAGCAGCACTGTGCTAATACAAGTGATGAGTTCAGGTGCTAAGCTGTAACCAGCGTGACAGTGATACGGTGAACCTGCTGTTCATTTGTCTGAATAGTTTACTTTCTTGCCAGCTTAATGGTGTTCTTAGTAATGAGAGGCCGGGGCTACACATCTGCATCGGCCATTTGCATAAATCATACGAGCACATTAAAGGATTTTAATACAGCTGTGAAACAAAAACGTCAGTCAGTGAAATTGAACCTGTTTTTATTCATGACGATTGGACATTTTTGGTAAAGGAAAAAAAAGAACAACCCTTACATTGCTTTGCTGTTGTTTTACCACTTACTTTAAAGGGCCACTCCAGTGATTTAGTAATGCACTTCCATAACATTGGGGGACTCACAACTGACAGATTAAAAAGGGAAAAAAAGGGAAAAATCAAAAGATATCCTGAATTGTAGTCGCTAGTATGGGTCACGCCCCAAATGTCTGTTTGTCTGCCTTGTGATTGACTGGCGACCAGTCCAGGGTGTTCCCCCGCCTCTCGCCCAATGATCTGGGATTGGCTCCAGCCCCCCCCCCCCCGCGACCCTTCGGGATAAGCGGTATGGATAATGAATGAATGAATAGTATGGTTCAAGCCCCAAACATACTGAAGCCTACATTATGCAACATGGGAAATGTAGGATCCAATATAAGGACATTTTTAAGTGTTTAGCGATGCAGTACAGTATTTGTCAGCAATACATTCTCCTATAACGACACATTTTGTACGATTACAACTTTATTCTCATTCATTATGTGTTTCTGCTCCAGCCTCCACTTTATGACAGCCCATACATTAATACACTTATATCTGCTTACAACGTCAGTATACTCTGTTATAAAACATTTATTAAATGTTTTCATACTGCTAATAAATCCTCAATAGGGAGACTATTTTCTGAGTCCAATGTGTTTGAAGGATTGTAAAGTATTATTTCATTATTTCTTCCAGAGTACATCCATTGTTGAAATGTAAAAAATCTCCACATTAACACTGAATAATGCACTGAATATGACCCTTTACCTACATGTCATCTGTAGCATTCTTTAATTTCAGCTATTAACTTCAGTCTGACGCAAGTCAAAGTCAGCTGACGATAATCAATAAACGTTGATGTAGGTGAATTGTACTTACTTACATCAACATTTATTGATATAGTACTCTATGGATACATTTCCACAGATGGTGTTTCCTTGCTGAGCTGCAGCAAAGGGAAGTAACACAAAGAGGAAGTTAGTAGCTCTTCAGTCAGTATGGACTGACTGAAGAGCTATTCAGTCCGACAGTCTAATGAATGGGGTGTTAAATTATATTTTTTATTTAATATATATATATTTGTTTTTTAAGATATAAAATGTATGAAACCAATTCACGAGATCCCATATGAGGCTATAAAATTGTATCGCACATTTCCTGGCAACAGTAGCGGGTGGATGTTCGTTGGAAAGGCGGCAGTGTGTAAAACGCATCTAAATATGAAACAGCCAGTCACAAAAAGAGCAAGCAAAGGTCATGAAGTCTAAACTATTTGGGACGTTTCACCCCATATAGATTTAACAAGTTGTATTTTATGTCAGGCTTTGTTCCTGCTGCCGGTGATATCAGTATCATACATCTTCGTTGAGCGTTCACACTCCGCTGGTGATGAAGAGTGTCTTAGATGAACCTGGAGATCCCATTTGTGTTTGCAACCTTGCCTCCTGGTTATTGGTCCACCTGCCCTCGGGGGATTCCTCACATGGCAGCTGCTGTTGTTGCCCCCGCCTCCAGTTTTAATATCCTTCATTTAGATTAATTATCCTGCGTGAAAGTACAGATATTCAAACTGTCTGTCACATTACACCCAGAAATGTATTACTGGCTCTGTCTAATTATCTTCCTCTGAGTTTCCCAGAGACGCCCAATCAAGTCTCTGACTTGTTTCCTTTATTGCTTTTATTGCTCACACATGCCCTGAGGTTCATTAGGGGAGAGTATGAAGACATACCTCCCTGTTTGCTTTCATTTCAGTCATTAAACTCCACCGTGAGCAGCACTCTCTTTCCTACTAGCCTTGTACCATCTGATCCCTGATTTACATGCCAATTACTGAGTGACACTCTCTCACCTGCCTTTCTGACAGTTTCCCCGTAAAAACCCCAATTATACAGTCATGTCCTCAAAGCGGTGTTGTTCGAGGAGGGTTTTTGTCCAGCATCCTCAGGGATTTTGCCAGACCTCCTCCAAAAAGTTGTCATTTCTGAACTTTACTGCAGCGTCGTCGTCACCATGCAGCAGTTGGTCGCGATTATTCGTGGCTTGATCTGCGCTTTAAAATCATAGTTTGAACCAACAGCTTGTGACATTTGTTTGGCAGTATGTGGTCCTTTGTTAATACATCTTCATAGTGCAGGTTTGTTTGGTAATGCGACAGGTGTTTTAGTTAGAACAGCGCTACCCCAGTCAAACTCGTACTTTAAAACAGTTTGTTGTGATTCTTTCTCCTGTTCATACGGACCATGAAGGGACCATCCTAATGCCGTTTCAGTGCAAGTCAAAATCCACAGTCCTCTTTCTGTGAATGCAGTACTAAAAAGACTGTAACTCTAGAAGAAAATCACTTGATTTGTCAAACTCAGACTGTTGAAACCTCATATTAGCTTCAGCTTAAAGGGAAACTCTGGCATTTTATAAGCTGGGCCCTACGTTTATAAATGTTGGGGTCTAATTCTTACCAAACGTTTTAGAACTGGTCCAGAGTATCGCCTCTGCTGGCATCCGTGAATGGGCTGCAATGGCTGCAATGTATTCCATTGGGGCAACTGCGCCCGTGAAAAGTACGTCCACTAAAAGTGCCTGATTTTACCCTCTGACAGACAAGTTACTGGAAGAGGGGTAACAGCAGTGAGATGGAGAAGAGGAGAGAATAGAGGGGTGGAGACTAAGCCTAGAGTATATATCGGTCTACTGAGGGAAGTGTTCTTTGGTTCATTCCATATTTCTGCAGAAATATCTGATGTTCACATACCAAATTCTTGTAATAAAACTTGTTAAATTGAGACAGAAGCGACTCCGAACTTTCATTCAGCTGCAAATCCACCACAAACACATTATAATGTAGTGTTGAGCAGATAAGGGCATTCCTTTGTACATAAGTATTTATTTACTATATATTATTAGGGAAAAATCCAGTAAGTGAACCTTGAGGTAAGATTTTACTTGGTTAAACTATATAATAATATAGTATAATAATATAATACTATTTCCAAGGTCAAGAATGAAACCTTGTCATGTCTTCATGAGTTTCCTACATTTATAAATAGTTTTCTGTGATTGATTTGTACATTTGTAAGAACAGTTAATAGACATTAATAAAGGATTTGTTCATATATCATTATAGTTACTTTTTCCAAATGTCCTTATATCTGCTAACAACTATATTATAATGTAAGAGTTTACGCATTTCTTATAAATGCTAAATGGAGGCAGATGAGTTACCCATTAATCCTTTGTCAAGTCAAATCTGTATCTTTTGTTTTTGGCCCCCTAAAGAAAACCAAATTAAAGTAGTTGAAGTCCTGACTGGAAATTATGGCGAATTTGGATCTGTTAGGGGATGTTGGGTTCCGTCAGGTTGCTACATGGGTGTTGTTGAGCTTAGTGGACTTCTGACAGGTGGTGTCACTCCTACGCGCTGCGAGCCGCTCAGTCGAGCACTGCAGATGGTGCGTTGCGAGCTGTGTATGCCAACAGTTGCTGTTTTGGAGATATTATACAGTATACCCCCCCAGGTTCCTTCCTCACTTCGAGTATTTCGCATGATCTACTTACTTCTTTAGGAAAGAATGGAAATATTCACAAGCTGTGACATTGTGTATTATATTTACAACACAAATAGGAAGCCATAATGTCGTGTAAAGACTAATAAAACAAAACAGCGAGGCCAGAAATCACTGAGCAAAACACTGTTGACAACAAAACCATGTAATTAATGTGAACTGAAAGAAAATGTGCAGTTACAGTATGTACATTGCAATTCATGGAGAATCAAGAATTCTGAATGTGATGGATGATCGAAATCTGACATGAGATGTCTGCAAAAATGAGTCTGCACTCAATCCCCAATACAACATGCAGTCTGAATGAAAAAAAGGCCATGTGAATTATGCTGCATTGAATACGTGTTTCACAAAATCAATAAGATGTTGTGACAGCAGTCCTGAAAGCACAATGACAAAAGTGTAAACTGATAAGATATTGTACATGTTTACTGTAAAAGTTCTTAATTGTTCTACTGTCATGTAAGACATACAATAAATTGTCCATTTGTTGTTGGGTATATGGCATGCTTCTTGAATACTGAAAAGCAATAGCAAATGTGTAATTGTAAATGTTAAAGACATAGTTTGATGTTTTGGGAAATTCTCTTATTTACTTTCTCATTGAGAGTGAAATGAAAAGATTGATACAACTCTCATTACGCTAAATATGAAGATACAGCCAGGACTCTAGCCTAAATTAGCATAAAGACAGGAAACAGAAGGAAACAGCTAGCCGGGCTCTGTCCAAAGTTAACTAACAGATAACTAACAGATAAAATCGTGTTTGTTTAATCCATACACACACAGAAATGCATAAAAGACTAATTGTGGAAATCAAGTAATTGTTACGGCACAAAACTCCCCATAAAAACACAACGTTTGGTTTTACATTTGTGGTCATGTATGAATTAAACAAAATAGGAGTAAATGTGTTAATTAGTGAGCTTTAGAGGTGCTGGTAGGCAGATCGTTTTCACCTGGACAGAGCTCGGCTAGCCGTTTCCCCCGGTTCCGGTCTTTATGCTAGGCTACGCTAACTGACTGAGTGGTATTGATCGTCTATCTAAATCTCAACAAGAAAGCAAAGAAGCCTACTTCCCAAAATGTTGAAATATTCCTTGAAATAATGACAGCGAATGACAAAATGACACTTATAAAATGCTGGCATGGATTCCTCTCGTTAATAAAAAGTGGGCTTTGAAATCAAGTGTACTTTTGACATCCGTACACAGTGTTAAATCCCCTGTTCATCATAGGAGCAAGGTCACAGCAGTTCCAGTGTCCACTTCAAAACAACCAGTGAACAGTTAGTGGCATCGAGGCAAAGGCAAATTAAAGGAATGGTTCTGATATTTTAGGAAATACGCTTAGCGGTTTTGCCCTGCTTCCAGTCTTTATGCTAAGCTAAGCTAACCGGCCGCTGGCTATAGCCTCATATCTATACATGAGTGGTATCAATCTTCTCATCTTACTCTCTATAAGAACGCGAACATGTTTAATTCCCAAAAGACTGAACCATTCCTTTAAGTCTGGTTCCATTGCAAACATTTGCCAGATTATAAACTCAGAGACTGTTTATATGATCTTATTTGTCCACGTGCAGATTAACAGACAACTAGAGATGTAATAATACTATGAATCGTTGTCAGCTGTCTTGTCACTAGCAGTAAGTTGTATTAGTGAGCACATTTTATACAGAAACAATTGTCTGTGCCTCTACCCATGAAATACAATGTCCCAGGTCTTCACAGGAGTCAGAGCAGAGTAATTTACAGCACACGAAAGTCTTTGTAAAATACATGTTCTGTAGACAAGACCGTGTCTCTGTGCATATGCAGATGAACACTGTCAGTTGAGTGTCATCAATGCTATGATAAAAAACTGTTCATAAGGATTTTACCATATTATGTTCCTTACATAAACAGGTCTTCTCTCATTCAAAAACAAAAAGACAGAGATGGGTTTAAAAAACATCAGCGATGTATTAATTGACGTAGTAAAGCCAGTAGATTAAGTTGAAGAGGGAGAAGCTGAAGGGGAAAATTATCCGTGACAATCTGTCAATGGCGTTCACGTCGGTGAGGTCTGGGATTTTGATTTTGAGCTGCGAGGATCGTCTCCGCAGGCGGGTTTTCTTTAGGTGTGTGTTCCTGTCCAGGCTGAGGCGGCCCGACTCGCGTGGCCCACTTGGCTTCCTGTACTGGACCCCTGAGTTGTCGAACACCATGGAGGAGGAGTTGTGGGTCTCGCTCACTGTGGTTGTGATCTCATTCCCTCCCACCTCGTTGTGGATCTCCAAGGTTGTCAGCAAAATGTTCCCCTGGGAGTCGACCTAGGCACAACGGACAGGAGCGGTGTTAAAAATGGGCTGTGAGCTGAGGCTTCAGTGACTGATGACACATGTGCACCATGCGTCAGGCCCCGGGGCCGGCACCTCCTAGCAGGCTGACTGATTACAGCCTGAGAAACAGAGAGTGGCCTTCATAACCAGGTTTCCTGCCCCAAAGTTAAATCACCTCTCACAAATCAGCTCAAGGTTGGACCGGATGACTCCAATACTAATGTCAAGACAGCCATCGCTTCCCACGCAAAAACATATAAATCATTCAGACCTATGTGGCAAAAATAGAGGCACAAGATGTACACAGCAATACAACAATGTGGTTACAAGACATGAGAGGAGGTGACAGGCTTTATCATAGAGATCCTCAACAACAGATCCAGAATAAAATCCTTTACATTTGCCTTTTTTTTTTAACATGAATCCAGTCATTCTAAACAGTGTTCGGATTTGGAAACTACACTGACACACCCGCTCCCTCATTGCCCTTATGGAAAAACCAATGCTTCACTATATGTAATGGTGATGTATTTAAGTTATAGCATGCTAAGGGCATAAAAGTTCATTCTCATTTATTTAAATATGGAACTTTTGTCATCATCTAGACGACTGCAACAGAATTATGACCTTCCTTCCTGTCATTTATTAAGATACGTGCAGCTGTGGCTCATGAGGTAGAGCGGGTCATCCATTAATCCGTTTTATGTTCTGGTCTTGTGACCTTCAAAGGGGGGCAAATAATTTATCTCTGTGCATGCATCATGATACATTGCTAAATCCTGGACTTTCTCAGGTACTGATAGACAATACTTTATTATTTGCATTTACTGTACTGGATGTTAGGGCCACAAACACACAGACAATAAGAAGGTAAACACCACAGAGGAAGAGGGGATGTAAAGAGGAATATACTTATATGGGTGACTATGGCAGAAATGGCTGCGCGAGATGCTGTGTATTAAGTTATGTTCCTTTGTTAAATGAGGACGTCAAACTTTGCCCTTCAGCAGCAAAGTTTTAGGGGAGGTTTCACAGATGTGGCACAACAGGCAGTGACAGACACTCACCCGCCGTGAGTGACGACGCCCTTGTACCTGATTGGACTGTTTAACAGACGAAGACTTGCAATTGCTTCCTTCCAGAACGGACTAGCCGGGAGAAACACACACAGAAACCTCTTTTGTCTAAGCTTTGGTCAGGTGTTGAGAATAACAGTGGGCCACAAACGTCTCTGAAAGGAATGACTGTATGTAAGTCTGCTGTTCATTCAATCACTTAATCAAAGTAAGATTTAATTTCCACCAATGTGCACATGATATAGATGAAAATAAATAAAATGTTTAGAAATCCATTATTATTGTTGACATTATAATTCAACTGTAATCCACTGACTTCATTTGCAATGTACTCCAACGCATAATCCTGCCATTGTTAAAATACAAATGCATGTGAAATGTACTTTTGGAGCTTCCATCATCACTTCGTAGGAGTTCATAAATGACAGTGGATCTTTCAGGTAGTGATACTGCATAAATGTTGACCTCTGCATGTTGGATCCCCTGTCATTAAGAGTGAGACAGCTCTGCTTACGGAGGCTAATCTTGTTTTTTTGAAGAACAATGGCAGTTTTTCAGCAACCAGGCTTTGTGATATTGCATATTTGTGCCACTGGATCTTCTGTTTTAACTGTAATTGTGACTGCAATGGTGCATTTTCAAACAAGGAAATGTGAAACAAAAGTTGACCATTACATTTTAAACAGCCACTCCACCACTTATACAAATAAAAGTAAATGTACCCGAAAACAACCCTTGTGATGTCATCAGGGTTATTTCAGCTTGGAGATTGCAAATGTATAACAGGAAGCCTGTGTTACAGTTTGGATTATTGTGGGAAATAGAGGATATTAGTGTCTTTGGACCTCAAACCTTACGAGGGACTAAAGATCGGGATATCCTGGCCTCTGCTCCACCTGTCTGACCATTATCTTTTTTAAATTCTGTCTCAAGTGCAAAACTAAATTGCTGGAGCAATTAATTAATTCTTTCTTACATTGTGTGCCCACAAATAAGAAATTAAATTTCAATTTGACTATGATTACAATTTAATATTTGGAGCTGTGGACTTCCAAACTTTCCCAAACCTTGCTTAATGCTACTTTTTTTAAAATGACAATCATTACATATAATTATACCATGGCTATGGAGAATTACTCCACTGTACAGTACTCGCTAACAGATGTATCTACATACATGCTACTCATCTTGGTTTCCCCCACTTATTGGAGTAGAAAAGGCCCACAGTGACTTACAACCACTGGGGGTGCAAATGTTGGGAATTTTCAAGTAATATGCATAACAATTGTAGGACTCTGACAATAAAGATTAGCATTACTGCATTTAGTTAAAAACAGCCCATTGGTCTGAACCTGTGGAATGATGAGTGCAACTTGATTCTCTGGTTGTTTGTAAACGATTCTCACCTTGGTTCTATCTAATTTTTCCCGGTCATTATTTGCCTTCTGTGCCTTCTCAGCCAGTTTCTTCTGCATCTGAGGACCTCTTCCAAAGAAGATGTAGTTGACGAAGGCGTATTCCAGCAGAGCCAGGAAGACAAACACAAAGCAGCCCATCAAGTACATGTCTATAGCTTTGACGTAGGGGATCTTGGGCAGAGTCTCTCTTAAATGTGTGTTGATGGTTGTCATGGTCAGAACAGTGGTGATCCCTGGAAGAAAAAAAAGAAAAAAAAGAATTGGAATCCCAATGTTACAAATAAACAAAAAAGACAAAACAAACACAGCTACCCTCAGATATAAACTGCATATATGTGTCTGAAAAAATGTGTCTGTTTCTTGGTTGTAACTTTAAATTGGTTGATGAAATGTGGTTTTAGATCATCACTGACAGAGAGAAGAGATTCTTCAATATTTAGTGAAGAGTTATTATTTCAGGCAGATATTATTTTGTTCTATCATTTAATCTTTAGTTGTGTTACTGGAGTCAGTATTACAACCTGTGCTTTATCAGTGCAGTGACCTTATTTATACCTTTTCATGGACAAAGAACTTTGTTGTTAGCGTTGTTACTGGTGTACCCCTGTTTGGGTGAATGTGTGTAAATGTCATAACTAATAAATTAAAGAACAACCTGGTTGAAGATGCTACCATGCCTAGCTTACTACCGTATTGAAAACGTTACCACGCCTTTCCCTTTTAATTTCCCCTTTGTGCACAAACTCAGTCACACAAAAGGTTATGGGTACTTCAACAAATACTGTGTATGGTTGTTACTGTTACTCATGAATGTATATAGGCGCTGCTGCTCAGTCTTCATGCTAATTTGCCCCAGTGGCCTGCTGTAACAAAAAAAAATCCCCTGTGGCCAAAAAGCATGTGCTCCATAGACCACCATTATAAAAGAGACGTGTGTAAAACTGTTTTACACCTTGAAGTACAAACAAGGTTAATCACTTAAATAGTGAATTCTTTGCATTATGAATTTTTAATCCACTATGGTTTTTGCAAAGTGTTGCTGATGTGTGTGACATCATCCGATTGAAATATCTATTGGTTGAGTGTGAATTCACAGGGGCGGATACTAATGCGCATGTGCTTCTATCAAACCTGATTATAAAAGGTCAAAAACAAGTGAAAGCCTTCAAAATTGTTCAGATCAAAGTTACTGGATGCCTGTTCTGGGCAAGTTTGATTTTACTTAGCTGGGATAAGCACAAAATGCTCCACTATATGGTTTACTGCTCATGTAGCATACAACGAGTGAACAGACTCAGCAAACACACAAACAGCAGTGTAGTAATTCTCTCGATAATGTGCACCATCGACAATAAATGTGTCTGTGTTGTTTTTGTGTCTCCTGGATGCCTCACCGACCTGGACGGTATGTCTATTTCAGTCAACTCAGGCTTACATAATTAAACCAAAAATGTTGCACTGTACAGTGCTGCATGTGTGGGGGTGGCAGGAGCACTGTGGGTGTATGGCATTGATTTCTGCAGAACAAAGGGAAGAGCAAGAATCTAAACTCTCTCAGAGCTCAGAGGAGAGGGTTACTCAACAAACCCTTGAGATATTTGCAGTACAGTACTACAGAGTTTACTGTTGTCTTTGACATTACATCAGTAAAAAGATTAAGAAATGATAATCACAGATTATCAAATCTTGTAGGTGATCATTGGCCATTTGCTAAACCCCTCCCCTGAACAGTGATTGGCCAATCATAGCCTTAGCAACCATAACTAGGCACAGCAGGTGCTTTGGATATTTTTCACTTGTTAAAGCAATGTGCATGGGGCTGTAGTAAGAGTGATATTTAGTATTTGAAGGGTTTGGAGAGGGTGGTGTCTTTTTTATCTTTTCAAAATGTGTAAGAAATGGGATTAACAGTGTTTATATTCTGTAACATAAGATGCAATCCTTAGCATGTCCAGCTAAATAGCTTACTACCTACAGAGTGTTATTTAAAGGTCCAAGGAGTACATCATTGACTACGGTAACTCTATTGCTCTGAGTGGTTACATGTTACATTAAAAAGTCTCTAGCATATCAAGACTAGAGTATACACTATATATACACAGTATTTCCCCACTGCGTGGAGGCTGATACAGGATGCTATCAGAGTTTAGGGTAATGTTAGCAGCTCTATACTGCTCTTTATTCTAACTGAATGTTTGCAATCCAGTAATCCTAATTAACGTTACCGTTGATGGCGTTACGCTAGCCAAACAGGTCGGTTAGTACTCATCCTAAAAGCCTTTTCTCTTTTAACAAAAAGTGAAAAGATACTATTTGAAAATACAAACAAGCATGTGAGCTAAGCATCCATACAGGGATATGTTCAGCTGACATGAATGAAGTAACAGTCTGATCTTATATGTTTTCTTATAATACTTGTTACTAGACTAACTAGTTCTACACCGCAATACAAGCACAATGCTGTTTCTTTATTTCCATGTCTTCTGCACTGATCATCAACTGGTGAGGACGCTAGCTTTTTGCCTGGAGCTTTAGCCTCAGTCTTTAAACATGATATCATGTGTGCAGCCATGAAGTTAATTAAAATCCTTTTTACAAGATCATTTTAAAACCACCCAGAAGAAATCACCTGGAGACAGCGATTTCACCAAACTCATGGCGCTAACATTAGCTTAATCTAAATAAAATCTGCCAGTCTGTTGTCGTTTCAGCTGGCAAAATTGATGGTCACAGACTAGCCACGAGAAGCCTTGTTGTCATATCAAGGATGCATAGTTTAAATGTACTAAGAATCTTGATATTATTTTGGCCACCACTGCTTAGCAAACTGTATATTGCACAATCTATAGTGTAAACCATGAAGTGAGATTCCACGTAAATACACATTATGATCTCTTAATGTCCCACTTCAAACGTCATTTTCCACTGCTCTTAAATGAAGCCTGATAAGTATCCCCTGCAAATGTAGTTTTCCTCAGGATACTCATACCACCTTAATGGCAGAGTGAATGCAAACCTATAGTGTCATCACATAGACCGTGATTGAATTTGGATAGTACAGTAAGTGTAAATGCTTTCTAACTGCATCGATCTCACAGTGTCTCAGACAGTGGTCTTCTCAATGAGGTGTAACAACAGACAAACCGTCCCTTGTCCCCTGAAGAGGTCTTATCCTGCGGAGGTGCTTCCAAATGTAGCTGCTCACCAGGCCCCTCAAAATGTACTACATTAATCTTTAAACCACAGTGACTACACCACTGAGATTTGATGAATGCTGCAATAACGTGCTCTTTCCTACACAGTCAGTACAGTGTGTACGTAGATGCTGAATGAGGATTTCCATTAACGCAAATATTCTAGCAGAGATCAATGCAGTTAAGGGTGGTAGGGTGTTTTCCAGTGGTGAACTGAGCTTCGTAATTGTTTCAGTCCCAGAGGCCATTGGAAAGTGTAAGTCTTGGATCCAGATCAGTCTCATATTACACCACAGAACAGCAGCCTCAAACAGACTGAAAGCAACATGCAGCCATGATAAAACGTAAATTTTGAATGAACTATTCACATATGACTAAAGCATGGGATGCATGTGCTCTTGCTTTTTTTTTAACCCTGTTGCCCTCCCCTCCCCAAAAAGCACCCACAAAGTGCTTTGTGTCGCAGAAAATGTGTGCAAATATGGTGCAAAGTCACTCTGCTGCATAACACTGAACATAAAAAAACGACTCAGTATCATCACACCATATGTGTTTGATTTTTTAACGACGCAAATTAGTTTTTTCCCCCCTGTATTTCTGAACCTGAGTCTTCCTGGATTCCCACATAATCCACCTACAGCCAGATTCATTCTCTGTGGAACTGCAGGGTCTCCGCTTTGATGATTTCACAGTTTAAAGTCTTCTGTCTGTTTCTGGCTTTAGGGCAGAGGCAGTCACTGTGCACAAGCCTGCAGGCCCAAACTGTGAAATACAAAAGACATCTGACTGAATGTGAAACTATGGAGCTGAGGTCAATCTACTGCTTGGGATACATCATACCCAATGCAACTCTGGCAGCTGAGGCATCATAATTTATCCAGAATGACACCCAGGATAGGATGGTGATGAGGATGGAGGGCATGTACGTCTGCAGGATGAAGTATCCGATGTTTCGCTTCAGCTTGAAGCTCAGAGATAGTCGAGGGTAGGCACCTGCAGGAAAAGACAGCAAAGAAGAGAAAGCCCTCTTTAATTCAAGAGGAACAAGGGAATGTCTAGCACTTTGTTTTGGTTCCTATGGCAATGGCCTCATGAACTAGTTTCATCACCATGGAAACAAGCAATCGTGGATCAAATTGCAAATCATCTTATGAAACTTAGCCTTGAGATTGTCTGTGTGCAAACACCACAATGCAGAGCAAAATGTAAAAATGTCAGGTCACACACACGTACACACTGTTAAAGGAATAGTTTCACACTTTGGGAAATATGCTTATTCGCTTTCTTGTCGAGAGTTAGATGAAAAGATTGATACCACTCTCACCCCTTTAAGATAAATATGAAGCTACAGCCAGCTTAGCAGTTACCTTAGCTGAGCATAATGCTTGAAATCGAGGGGAGCATTTAGCAATTTAAACAGACAAGATATAACAAGGTAATGAGGGAGCTTTAGAGGTGCTGGTAGGCTGGTTTTGTTACCTTTGGACGTGGCAAATCCAGCTGTTTTTAGTCTTTATGCAAAGCTAATATTAAGGCTAAATTTCAGCTAATCGGCTGCTTGCTATAGTGTCATATTTATCAAACAGACACGAGAGAGCTATAAATCTTCTCTGCCTTCACTCTCAACAAGAAAGCAAATAAGTATTTCACAGAATGTTAAATTATTCTTTAACTTGACTAAAACTGGTGTTTGACATTAATAGGCAACATTTTTATATAATCTACTGAATGAACGGACACATTGTACTGTGCTGATACAACTGCATGGCAACTGTAGCTACTGCCAGAGTGACATAAATGTCTTACTTATTTACAAGACTGTGGATGAGATTGTACCCGAAACTCTACTGTAGTCACAAAACAGTCTCTGTAAACGTTAGGTGACCTTGCTGCCCTTTAATGTTTACTTGAGTGACTAAACATGCATCTGTTTTGCTCCCTGTGTGCTAGGCCAACCATCAGAGAAGATGGTAAAAGCATCTGTGGACACCCCTTAGAGTTTATTTGCATAAAGACTTGGCCCTGATTGTGTTCGGACAATATCCATCCAACATGTTATTAATTTACCTGTGGGAATAATCCCTTGTTTTGATGCCTCTGAGTTTTTGTATTATAAGAGAATAATTCATGCTGTTGCCGCTCTTCCTCATGATTACTTTACATTACAGTAAGTACAGCCCCCATTCTTTTACCAGGAGGTTGAAGAAACAGAAGGGAAATGGTCTCTCTGCTATTATTTGCAGTTCTGGTGTTATAGTGAGAAAGGTCATGATGCAAGTCCCGTAATTAGCAAAGGCTAAGGTGTACACTGACTCTCGCAAGTAAAGTACATGAGATCCATGGATATTTGGGTGCCTAATGTGAAACTTTAAAGGCCCCGAAAACTTATTTTCTCAATCACTTTCTTACTATGAGTCATGAGAGTCTACAATCTAGACATGAAAACACATTTTTCTGCCAAAGTAAGAATAGTTTCTGTTATTTCACATGAGAGATTTCTGTATTTCTCTTTTCTCACTGGTCTGAAGTTTTGATGTCAATCATTTAGTCATGAATGTTTAAGGTTATGGAGAAATACACAAGATTGTAAGTTTTCAGTTAGTTTATGAATTTGAACATGAACACTAGTGCAGGGGGATTTGAGCTTTTTAGAAAAAGTGAGGAAAGCGTCTGATGTATAAACAAATATATAGCATGTGGACAGCATTAATTTGGACTGACCTGTTGAAAAGACCACGTTCCTGGAAACCAACTTGTAGTCGACTATAGAGAACTGAGGGAGCTCAATGCGTGTCACCCCGGTCACAGCGGTGTCTCCTCCTTTCCAATAGAACTCTATGTCATCTGTTGTGTAACCATCTGCAAACAGGGACAGGAAACAAGGCAAGGTGGGATTCCTGTGAGCGGAAAAGTGCAGCCGTCTCATTTTGTTGGGAGGGCTAAAATTAATAATGTATTTTTATTTGCTTAAGTGAAATCTGGGGGCAAGTAGCTACAGCTGATTTACAGTAAGTCCTATGAATCACATAGACTTGGCTGGCTGTAAGTGCTGATTGCATGAGATGTAAATCTTCACTGAGATGTGTGTCACTGCAGGCATACTCCATGCATGCACTGTCAATAGTTTTATGGCAGCACAGATAGTCAACCAAGTCGTCAAGACTGATGAAGCTGGACTCATTAATGAGGGTGAAGCAAGCAATCTCAATGAGATACGGCAGCTTAATAAATCGAAAGCAATTCAGCAGTTTGTGCAGTTACCATGGCCACGAGATGAGGAGTGTGAGAACTTTTTTTATGAGCATCACAGAGCTGTTCATATTTTTATGGGATGAAAAAGTACAGCTGTCCACTGTATCTCTTTGCTAAGCACAAGATGTGGGGCTTAAACTTACAACTCTCAATTTCCAGAGTACAGTTCTGTTCGTCCAGCGGATATCTCCTCAGATCCATCATGCAGGCTGCTGTCGTTGTGATTCTAAATCAAACACCAAGAGAGAGCTATACATTACTTACCTTTTTTTTAAATGGTGTGGTTCATTTATGAAATCACACCGTTAAAGCATAATGTCAAATAGAGGAAGATACAATAGCAAATTCACAGAGATGTGCTCCCTTACAGTCTGTGTAGAGACAAGATAAAACTAATTTCAAAATGAACAAATTATTACAGCAAGGCACAAACATCTTGGCAATGCAGTGACATTCATTATTATTTGTTTGAAAGTCAGTCAGTCAATTACTGCTAATGGCACTCAGGCTTTTCAGTGCTGCAGTGTTATACTGAGAATTCAATGCTGAGCCGCAGTCCAAACAAACATATGAGATGAGTTATGCGATATATGAGCTGATGTGAGACCCGCAATATTAGCAAGTTCTGAGAATTACAGCCTAAATGGCTTCAATAAAACAAAAAAGAAAACCCTTAGCCACTTCATGCATCTTGGGTAGATTGGATAGCTATGTGATAACATAGGAACCAAGAGTAAATCCAACTAATAAGCTTTAGCAATGGATTGCTAGCCAATCATTAAAACCATCTTTCTCACTCTTTTATCAGGATGGCAGGTGTAAATACATTTTTAAAAAGTGCAATCATTGCTTAAATCTGTCGAGTAGCTGCTCCATATTGTCTTGTGTAATGCCCTACTGGACTGAGAATTAATGGAGAATATCAGTCATATACAGTAAATTCTCATATAATAGCCGGTATTCAAACAATAACCGGGGCTAGTATGAGCAAATTCCATTTCCACAGCATTCATTCCATCAGTTCAACATAGTCATGTTATATTCGCCACTCTGCTGCTCTGAAGTTCTCTTTTATTACAAAAATCATGTTATACTCTAATAAATTCCAGTTGTTTCTTCTTAAGCTACTGTAGACAAAACTCAACACTTCCTGATAGGTTTTTTCACATTAACAGCCTACCTTTCAAGGGAAGGCTGCAAGACTCTTAATGTGGATTGCCTGGAGGAAGTGTTGAGCTTCATTCATGTTTCATTCCTCGTGCCTTTCATTTAGAAGTTCCTGATGGTTCCCCCAAGAAATCTGGTGGCGGTGCTTTCTGTTTTTATGGCCCCTCCCCCTGGATCTTAGAAAAGCAAACCCCCTTTGTACTTTTAAAACGAAATTAAAGATCTCTGTTTTTAATATGGTTGTTAATCCTGTTCAATTGTTGTTGTTCTTTTTTAAAAATAGTTTTTAATACTTTATTTATTGTTTTACTCATTGTTTTTTCATTATTGTTTTTGGCCTAAACTTGTTTTTAATACTGTTTTGTGAAGCACTTTGAGCTGCATCTTTGCATGAATTGTGCTATACAAATGAAGTTTTTTGTTATTATTATTATAATAATTGTTATTATTATATATATGTATATATATATATTTATATATATATATACATTACATATATAATGTTATTATCTAGACAACAGGTAAACATGAAGGAGTTATTCTACTGGATTTATGGTAACAACAGTACTCACCTGAGGCCGTAGAGAACAGTGCCGTCCGGGTGTAGTCGAATCATACGGTTCTTAACAGTGACACCATGAACAAAGGACTTCTTGTCATTGAGGAAGTAGGTGTCTGGGACCCAGAGCTGGTCTGCTACTCTGTTGTCCAGTGTCAGGTTTAGAGGGATCCCTGCATAGGCCAGTCTCTTATCTCTCCAATACTGCTGGAAGTACATAGTCAACGTGTAGTCCTGTGGGGAGTAAAGCCGCATAATGCAGTTAAACTCAATAAATATGAGTCAGAGAAATGCAATGATGCAGTATAAATTAAGTCTTTTGCTTTCAGACATTTGTAGCTTCTTCAGGTCAGTGATGGCGACACTGTCCAAACTGAAGCCAGACTTTCTTACAAGGTTATCGGTTTCAGTGCTGAATGTCTGCAGCCCAGAGCTCGGACTTATTTGGTTTTGTAACAAAGGTGATATTTATAGAATTGTCAAACAGATCTGATTCTCGTCAGTCTGCCCTGGGTGACCATATTTCAAGCCGTGCCTCAATGAGAAACCCCTCTCAGCTGTTCTGTGCACACAACTGGCACTAGCCCTCAGACTATAGATTTCCATTAGTGCAGGCACAGCACCAACGCTAGGCTTCAGCTTAGTGACTGACCACTTTCACCAGTATGTCAAAACTAGCCTGCATATACGGTATCTCAAGCATACAGATAGAGAGAGATTTCATTACACATTATCAGCCATACATGCAATGACTATTTCAATAATTTATTGGGCGTTCATTTGCAGCTAGCTCCACAAGTGAATCCATCAAAACCCAAAAGCTTTTCCAGGCCTTTAATGGAGCTCTTTACTATAGCGCAGTTGGCTTTGTTCTGCTGACTAATGCTCTCTTAAATAAATAAGCAGGTCTCAGGAAATAAACAAAAACTTGGCCCGTGCTGAAAATGTCTACATTTCAATCCTCTGGTGCACTAACATATTCGTAATAAAGTGTTTTCAAAATGCCTAGATTTCCTTTGGATATCAAAATCAATACCGGTATTTGTCTTTTTCACACTGTACTCATTTTTCTACACATTACTCTGTGTGGTTCCTCATCTCGGAAACTGCTGACCTCATTTTGACAAAATAAATAATTGCGTTATTTGTTTTTAGTCTCCCATTAGTACAACACCCATTGGTGCACAGAGGCAAGTGCATCATGCATGACTGACAAAAGTGTGGGCTTGTTTTGTGTTTGGAATGAATTACAATATGTGATTGGACTGACAGTATAATATTGATTCCTATGAATAATTCAGAGTGTGTGTACAATCAGCAGATGTATTTATTCTGTTATTTGTTCCCCCTGGTTAATGAAACTGCGTGGGTTTTCATCCATTTAATGTCCTTTTTGTTATATCGAGTATTTTGCCAGTTAAAAAGTGATGATGCTGACATTTCTCCTGAATCTGCATCTAAAAAGAAATCTATAGATTTCTTTTCAAGTTGTCAAGGTAGGTGTAGATTCTGTATTAGTTAATGTAATACAATATGTTTCCAGAAAGTCCCTGGCTTGAGACTTGGCTGTCTTATCTTTTGAGTCTCTTTAGAGATGCCTTCGCCCTCCCAATTCTCTTTCACCCCCTGTGAGCAGAAGATGCCCTCATTACGCTCTCTCCCACACGCAGCAGAGGTGTGGGCTGGGTGAATCAGCTTTACACAACAGCTCTTACACTACAGAGATGGAGCCCACCCACCAACCCCCTTCTCACTCAACGTCTGGACCGCAACTATTTCAGTCCGTTTTAGATCTTCAGATTCCACCTCAGCAGTTGTCCTCTGCTGCCTTAGTATCTCAGAAACAAAGCTATACCACATCGCTCTCACTGTACACACACTGTACAGTACGCTGTCCTGCTCCCTGTAACCTGCGGAGTGCCACAGGGCTCTACTCCAGGGCCAGGCGTATTCCCCACAGAGGGTTTTCAGTTTGTGTACAGGTAGACACCCTCTGGCAGCCACGCTTGAGGTCAGTGCACAATGAAAGGTATTGGCTGCTAAAAAAGTGGCTCAAGAGCTGGATCCCCCTGTTTTTAGCAAAAAATATCTCATCTCATCACCATGTTTGGCTTTCTGTAAAGCTGCAAAGTAAAAGCATGTTTCCTTCAAACAACAATTAAGATTACTACTACTGACTACACGACATGTTTGGCGTTGCATAGTTACACCTTCTAAAATGTTGCACCACAATAGAAGCAATATCATATGTATTTAATAATAAAAACAAAACATGCGATGACACATGTGATTGTGTCACTTCAAAGAAAATATTCCCACTAGATTACCAGCCATATACAGTGCAGTAGTGCTAGTAATATCACACAATTCTAGCTTATGCAAATATATTGGTGTACTGTTTATTGTTTCATAAGTGACGTTTCATAGTTTGCCCACTGGAAAGCACTGACAAGTTACATTTTTTTAAATAGTCAGAATTCTTTCAAAAAACTAATTCTTTGTTAATGTTATGTTTATCTAAAACAGCAGTCGGTGTATCATACCCGTTTTTAATTGTGACAGCAGAAAAACAGCCGTAAATAATGTTAATGATGGGTGAATTCCATGAGCATGGCTTGCTGGGAAACTTCGACAATCGTTATTCATTCATTCATTCATTAACCAGACCGCTTATCCCGAAGGGTCGCAGGGGGGGGCTGGAGCCAATCCCAGCTAACATTGGGCGAGAGGACAATCGTTATATTTTGTTATAATTATATAGTTAGATTTGCGGGGGAGAATCTGCCCTT